>MEJB01000036.1:876236-977088 GCA_001752375.1 Rhazya stricta
TTKSSSCCCTTTAAAACTTTTGGGCCATATTAAATACATGGGTCATCTAAACCCAGCTAAATTAAAGTTTATGGGTTTCCTTTACATCAAGACTAAAAAAAAAATAAGGCTTTAAGATTGGATTAAAAGAAAATGGACTCCAATGGATTATATCTAAATTAATTAATTAAGTAAATAAACTTTAATTAAATTAACATGATAGAATTTCAGAATTAAATAAATAAATACATACAATAATGCATAAATAAATAATAAATAAGAAAAAAAATTATTGATTTTTTAATTGACACATCGAACGTCACCACTTCCAAGTCCCTCCACTGCAAAGTAACTAAAACATTAATAGTCATGAGAACAAAATAATTAGTGGAYTAGAATATAAATTATATAATTATATAGAATTCATAAAAATGAGAAAATTAATCTTGAGTATTACATTAACAAAGTAATAATGAGGATTTTAATCATGTAACTTCCTTCGGTACAATTGACACATTCTGATTTTATTATGTGCTTTTTATATTGATTTTAGAATCTTAATTGCTTGAAAAATTACCCATTGTTCTACTGAATGATTTTTGTACTTTTTCACAAATATGTCAAAGAACAATTCTAAAGTCAATTAGTCTTTGTCCTAGATTTATTGTCATCTTTTTTCTCTTCAAAAGTACTCTAAAGATCAGGATTGTGTATTATGCAGTTTTTTCTTGTACATGGATCTTGAATGGCTTATCAACATTCTTAACTTTGATTAGCCTCCTTTTTTGCATGCATATTCTCTGTCAGAAAGTGCAAGTAATTCACATAGGAAAATTCAACAAAATGAATCATAATTTCGTCTATAAATGTTTATTTCAAGAATAAAAGTAATAGGTATATATGCTTCATTGTCTAAACAATTTCAATACAATTTTCATTGTCTACACAAGATTAGTTACTGCATACCTACCAGTTATTCTTATGGTTTTGACTAGAATATTTATGTCAAACAATGACAACTTACTAGTGCAACAGCAACACCAGCAACTTCTACAATGATTATCCTGATAGCAGCTATTATAAAAATCTAATTATCATTGCCAAATCATGGGACTAAGTGAACTTTTATAAGCCAACTTGGGGAGGCTCCCTGTCAAGTTTCACCAAAAATAATGAATACCAATCGACCATAAGTATTAAACAAATGTTATAAATGTGATTTTTTTTTTTCTCCTTAGTAGAAATCTAGACAAAAATTGTTATTCATTATGTCGTTTCCTCCTTAGTAGAAAGTATTGTATGAGGGCATAGATCTTTCTATTTTTACCAAGAGATTCGAAATAAAAATGAGAAACAATTTAAACTAGGAGTTTTGAGCTTTCTATTTAAATAATTTAATAATAGAAAGTATTCTATTTCAAAATTTGAATTTGTTTTCACATATAACTCGTGTCTTTATGAACTAGGAATGTTTCACAATGACAAAAGTTTTAACTGTTATGAAAGCAACCATGCTAGTACTCATCCTTACAACAATATCACATAAGTGTGTTGAGGATGATGATCCCATTTCCACCTATTATTTACTTTTGCAAGAGCATCTTTATTTAGTGTAATAGTTGTTGGGATTATTATAAGCTTTTGTGTTTTATTGTTGCCTACTTATTTTTCTAGCGAATATTTTTTTTTGAAAAATGGTTACAATAGAACGATAATTTTTTAAAAGAAAAGAAATTTGCATCTGAATTATCTAGAATTTTGTGTGAGCATAAGCGTAAACATGTAGATGTGTACCTCGATTTAYTGGACACAAGCATAATGACTAGACAGGCCTACCACCGATCTTCCCTCATTGGGAGCAATGAGAGGGAATTTCTTGAGATGCCTTCATATGTTAGACATCATTGGAAGTTTTTTTTTTTTTATTTTGAAAGGGTGAGGAGTACATCATAGCCACAACTAGAGGTAGAGAGTTGATAGATATAGATGGTTTTGGAGGGGTTGCAGGATATGTCTGATCTAGGTTGACCACGTGCTTGTGATAGTGATGGTCCAGATATAATGTCCAAAGACCCATACATTCCATCTTGTATGTGAGGAGACCAATATTACGCTTCAGGATATAGCAGTGCTTTGAGGTTTACCCATTGACGATGACGCCATCACCGGTCCTAAATATGATAAGAAAAATAATGAGTGATAGGATATATATGATAAGTCTTGGGATTTAGACCGACGAATTCTTAGTTATCGGGGAACCATCTTTATATAGGTGCACTATTGAGGAAGTGAAATACTAATTCATGATATATAATGCATTTCACATGCATTCATGCATGGAATTTGCTTATTGAGCATAACTCATTTCGTTTCCTTCATTCTGCATTTCAGGTGACACGTMGCCAGATGATACGTAGAGGTCATTTGTGGGCAAGCCTTGATACCTCGAAGTGTTATTTAAATAAATTTTAGTGAATAAGATAAATGGTCGAATAGAGAGATTTTATATATTGTTTAAGTTACTTCTTTATTGATTTAACTAATCATGCATTAAATTCTTTCAAGTTCCGCAAATTTCAATTTTGGTAAATGTTAAGTTGGTAAAAGATTGTTGGAATGCATGCTATTTACGAGTATTAAAAATGTTTGGAAACTTTTTAATTATATACAGGGGTAGTTGTTGAAATTATAGAAAAAACTTTGTCGAAATTTTTATAAAACTTTTTAGACAAGTATTCAGATCTCTTTTGTTTCCTATAGTAGTTGATATGATTATGAGTAAGGTCAGTAATACTCTCGGCTTCAAATAGTTCCTAATTTGGGGGTGTTACAGTGAGAGAGTGWAAATTACTGCTTATGTTTGGATGTTGTTTGTATGTTTGTAAATTTAGCTAATCTTGTTTGTCAATTTAGGTGTTCTTCATTTCAGTCATTGAAATGCTGAAAGAATTCTAGATAAAACTAAATCTTTTTTGGGACTGTGAGATTAAGCGTGATGTATGAAGACTATACTTTGAGCTTGGTGTTAAAAAACACTGGACAATTAGACGACGTATAACCCATGATATATTGGTGCGAAACATTTGTGCCACAGGAAAACTTGACATCAATAAAGTGCGGTTAAAGTTGAATCTAAAAGTGAGTTTATGTATGGACCGGGAATGAAAGTTTAATGTGAAATTTATGAATTAAATGATGATGAAGACATGGACCTCATATAGAACTTACCAAGCAATTTGAAGATGTTACTAGRAGCATGTATACACRTGCAGATAGAGAATATTGTATCTCATGATTACACTCCAGATTGTTCGAATGAACAACATGTTATTGCAGGTAAATATTCTAGGAATCATTTTGGCATAGTCATTTCACATTTACAAATTATCTTATAATAACATTTTTTATATATTACAACTAATATTGCAGCCCCTTCGATTAATTGGGCCAATATGGGGGAGAATACATCATTGTTGATGGAAAATAATCAGAATTTAAATGTTGGACAAGATTTCACATTCCCAAACCTAATCACAAGTACTTCGGCACATTTCCCTATTTTTCCACAGTCATCTAGAAGTAGTAATACATTGTTGCATCTATGGGTGTGACCCAAGAAAATATGTCTTCAGATCACCAGTTCATCCCATCTTCAACACAAGAGTTTCCTAGTGATCCAGCCATGCATCATGTAACTAAGATGGTAAACTTGGTTTCAAGTCAATCGGTCGACATAAGGCCCGAAGTTGCGATGGATGCATTAGAGGGCACATCGGACTATGATGGATACCTAGTTATTGAATACTTGGAGGATGTCCCCTGGACAAAAAAGGAACCGAATGCACAGATTCCACCATCTAACACTCCCTCAAATCTAACATCCAACATAGGTGAGACATCCTACACTTAGCGTGCATTTGAAACATATGGTTCATTTCAGGATRTGAGATCGGGTGAGCAATTGGAAGTTGATCGGAATGAATTCATAGTTAATCATTGGTCRGAAACAAATACAACCTCCGGATTCACATGAGGTTTGATAATAAGAAACAGGCTATTCATTCAGTTCGTTAATGGCACAATGAACGAGGTAGAGAGTATGATATTGCAAAGAGCAGTACATCATTGTGGACGGCTAAATGTAAAAATTCAACTGACGAATATCCATGTATGTGGTATATCTGTATCACTACAAAGAAGCATTCATCATTTGGGAGGTGACAGTTTTAACATACTTGTTTTGTCYAAACGATGAACAACAACCATCCAAATTTGATGGCTGCATATATTGCTACATACATTACCCACTTGTTCGTGATAATCTAGAAGTACATGTTAGTGTCGTTATTGCCGAAGTTCAAAAGTYGTTCGGATATGGTTGCTCTTACAAGAAGGGGTGGAATGCCTAAAAGTTAGCCATGGAAATAGTTTATGGAGATTGGGGTACAACATTTCAAATTCTTCCAGCATATATGCAGGCTTTGCAAAATTCTAACCAAGGAACAATTATTAGATAGAAACACCACTCGAGAAGCACCAATGGTGTGTTTAAATGGTTATTTTGGACTTTTCGACCATCTATAGACGAGTTTGAACACTGTCGACTTGTCATTTCTGTGGATGACACATTTTTTAGATGTGCATATCATGGGTTTTTTTTTTGCTAGCACATATGATGCAAACAATCATGTATTTTCCCTAGCCTTTGCAATTGTAAATGAAGAGTCATCTGTTCCTTGGGGTGGTTTTTGCTATTATTGAGACATCACGTGGTTGGATAAAGATAAGTTATTTGATTTCAGACCATCACAAGGGTATACTTCAAGCAGTGCGCCAAATGAGAGAATGGCAACCACCATTAGCAGTACATAGATATTGTTTTTGTCACATCAAAGCTAATTTCAATGTCAAATTTAAGAATAGAGACTTGTCTAATCTTATATAGAGTGCATAAGTAGAGCCTAATAGAGTGAAATTTAGTGCAATCATGGATGAGATTAAGCGTCAGAGTCAGGCCATATTTGATTGGTTGAACGCAATTGATCGTGAAATGTGGACACTTACATATGGTAATAGACACTGGCATGGATGCTTGACAAATAACTTATCTGAGTCATTGAGCAATTTTTGAAGAAAGGATGTTTTTTTGCCRATCAAAGCGTTGGTGGAATTGATAGTGGTAAAACTTGTAAAGTATTTTTCAAATCATCGTGAACAAGTGCCCATAATAGGCATCTTTTTGTCCCTATAATATGAAGTTTTCTTACAATGAAAATAAATCTCGTATACATACGGTGGTGCAATATAATTCTCAACTTGGCTTGCTTAGTGTAACGTCTATACCTAGAGGAGATGGAAGGTGTAACAAAATCTACACTGTCAAATATGAGTGAAAAATGGTGCAGTTGTCATAAGTGGTATGTATTTGGGATTCCTTGTACTAATGCTYTTGTTGTGTGCTGTTATCAGGGTTGGCAAGCGAGTGAGCTTGTCAAGTGTACGAATGAATGCTATTGAAAAGCATATAATGGAAATTTCTACCCAGTTCCACATGATTCTTTTTGGAGACCACCTCCATTCAACATTATCTATGACAAGCAAATATGAAAGACATGTCACGGGATCGTGTTCAAAGTGCAAGGATTAGAAGTAATGCAAACTATSRACATCCCAATTCTCGTTGAAGATGTGGGAATTGTCATAGAGTTGGTCATAATAGAAGAATTTGTTCGTGACATTGTGAGGATGAATCAAGCACTTAGTCGATGATTTCGTTGTATTGAACATAGTTGTTTTTTATTCCATTACATGAACATGCTTATTTTGTAACTGTTGAAAGTCATTTTCATGGCTATGTTTCTTTTATGCTTATGTTACAAACATTCATATTCTTTTGGACATTATTATGTTGTTYGATATTGTTTTATAGATGTTATGAATGTTTGAAGTGAATATCAATTGGTATTTATTGAATAAAATGAATGTTGTCAGTATTGTTCCTTCTTTCTAGATTTCAGAATGTTGTAATATAGAGGTTGGGATTGTCGTAGGCTATTTCCAACACCAGGTAAGAAAGATGGATCCATACTGGTGTAAAATGACCCTTTATGGAGCGTTTTGAACTAAAAGCGCCAATACGAGTGGCACTTTTGGCTAATTAAAAATGCCTTTGCACTGACATCTTTATTTCCAACAAGAAATTATTGCTATAGTAATGRTGCCGCTTCTAGAGATGTAAYGATGTCTCTTCTAGAGATGCATTTATCTCATTGAGGTGCCACTTCAAGCGGTGTCCATGTCAAAAAAGAAACAACTACAAAATGCAGATCATTTGCGGACATAAACCCAAAATTTTGGTTATTCTTGTCTAATACCCCTTAAATTATCGTGACACTTCAAGATTGATAAAGAATGATGTAGTTAGAGATGTACCAAAARTTGATATCCACCTAAGGTGTGTGGACCATGTTAACTAGRGAAGTAGACTAAAAGTCGATACTATAACTTTTACACTGATCTAATGGGACCAACGCAAACTGAGAGCATTGGAGGCAAACGATATGTGTCTGCTTGTGCAGATGATTTCTCTAGCTATACTTGGGTCAACTTTATAAAAGAAAAATATGATACATTTATTGCATTTAACTCTTTATGTTTGAAGTTGCTTATAGACAAGGGTCAAAAAATTGCCAAAATCATCAGAAATYGAAATGATCATGGTAAGGAATTCAAGAACTATTCCTATGCTAAGTTTTGTAGTGAACAAGGGACAGAAAGAATCAAATCATTCAAGAGATGGTCAAGTTGATGTTAATTCAAGGAAATTACCTAAGAGAATTTAGGCAGAGGCAATGAACACGACAGTTACATCTGTAACTGAATTCATCTTCAATATGGAACTAAACAGACATGTCATGAATTGTGGAAAGGAAGGCAACCTAACCTTTCAATTTTTCATATGTTTGGATACACGTGCTATGTACTTCGAGATCGAGAACACTTAGGAAAGCTTGATTCAAAGAGTGAAGAGGCAATTTTTGTGACATACTCTACGAACTATAGGGTATACTTACCTCGAACTGATCAATTAATTGACAGTATTAATGTAGTTTTTTATGATGATGAAATATCTACATGAACTACGTTCGAGGAAGAAACAGCCCAATGTGCCTGCAATTAGTCCAATTGTGCCCACACTCACCTCTGACCAAGCTGGCTCTACTTCAAGGGGTGTGCCAATTGATGCAATTGATGGAGGGACACAGCTTGACAGTCAAAATATAGAAGAAGAACTTGCAAGTAAGTGCAAGGGATCACTATCTTGGATACAAAAAGTTTATTCTCTTAGAAAAATCATTGGAGATCATCAAGAAACTACGATAGCTACAAGAAAGTTTAACTTAACTGAAATTGCTAATGCTTATTATATCTCATGTAAAACCTATAACAACAAAGGAGGCCCTCCAAGATGAATTTCGGATAGCTGGTATGCAAGAAGAACTGGGACAATTTGCACTTAATGAGGTGTAGAGTCTTATTCCAAGATCAATGCATACTAATGTTATTGGTACATATGAATTTTTAAGAGCAAAACAAATGAAATGTACTAGATTGTGTGGAATAAGTCTAGACTTGTTGCTCAAGGATACATAGAAGTCGAAGGCATAGACTCTGAAGAAACCTTTGCTCCAGTAGCTTACCTAGAATCAATCTAGTTTTTATTTGCTGTTGCATGTCATTTAAGTATCAAGTTGTATCAGAAGGATGTGAAAAAAGCATTTCTAAATGGTATCCACACTGAGGAGACTTACATTAAAAACCTCAAGGGATTCGAGGATCCTTACCATCCTAAGTATATTTACAAACTTTACACAGCATTGTATGGTTTAATGCAAGCCCGACATACCTGCTATGAACATTTAACCTTTTTTCTCTTGAATAATGGTTATGCACAAGGTAACTCCGATAAAACTCTTTTCATTAAAGATGTGGGACAAGGCATTATGGTAACTCAAATATATGTTGATGACATAATGTTCATATCCACTTGCAGCACACACACTACTGAGTTCATTATACTTATGCAAAGTGAATTTGAGATGAGCATATTAGGAGAATTATCATATTTCTTACGTCTTCAAACAAACAACTACAAAACAGAATATTTATATCTCAAACCAAGTATGGCGAAAATATGATTAAGAAATTTGGATTGTAGAATGCAAAAGCTGCAAAGACACCTATGGGAACCACGGTTCTTCTAGGTAGGGATGACAAGGGACAAAAAGTAGATCCTACRCTTTAGTGCAGGTGTGTGTGCTTGATATCAAACTAATTCTATGTAGTCACATTTATTGCTGTTAAACGTATTCTTAAGTTCGTTTATGGAACAAGTGAACTTGGTCTGTATTAGTCATTTGATACTATTCTATATTAGCTAATTTTGGTGATGCAGATTGGGCAGGTAACATGGATGATAGAAAGAGCACGTTTGGTGGGTGTTTTTATATGGGGGTAAATCTAGTTTCATGGCATAGTAAAAATTAGAACTCCATCTCTTTGTCCACAACTGAGATAGAGTATATCACAACATTTAGTAGTTGCACGCAACTTATGTGGATGAAATACATGCTCATGATTATGGTATTTATGGGTGTGCAGTCAACATGTTAAACAATCTTGTAAAAATATTCACGCACTAAACACATAGATATAAGGTATCACTTTGTTCGTAAACTTGTTGAAGATAAAATCATTTTAATTGAACATATCTTTGCTAAAAGATCAACTAGCTAATATATTTACAAAAGCTCTTCCAACTCAAACCTTTCTGAATTTAAGGAAGTCTATTTGAGTTTGTTCACCAATGCGAAACATATCTTATTGAGCATAATTATTGAGAACCATGTTATATTATTTCTTGGTTCTAAATTATCTTCCAGTTTGTGCAGTTCTAGTTCAAGTGTGCCCACTACGACATAAGTTATCTATTTGAATTGTAGCCTGAGATTTGTGTTCTACTTAGGATGTCTAATAGTCTCTATACTTGTTAGCGTTCTTACCGCTCCCTACAGAGACCTTCATTGGATGGCTATAACCTATTAATAAGTGAAAGCCACCTTGACTAAGTAGTTTTAGTGTAGTAATCCCTATCCTATGACTGCTCTATCATGGGAAAAGGCTACCTCAATACATGAGTGAAAGTCATAGGCTGAGTAAAATTGTTGAGTGATTTATAGTCTTATTGTGAACTCATCTTATTGCCGTAGAAAATCTGTTATATCTCGTAGCTACAAGTTACATCTTTTTTTTTTTTTTTTTTAATATAGGGAAGGGTTGATTGTTATTCCCCTTGAGGACACGTGCACACACATCTCTCTTGGTAGTATTGGTTGTTGATTTCTACCTTGTATTCTTGACTATTTTTAAAACACCTCTATATGGCATAAGTCTCATTATAAAKTAACACTAGTAGCTCACTCAATGGGCACCTTAGTTTGGAATTTCACTCTTTCTCGTCTATATTTCGAACCTATGTATTATAGCATATTTCTACTCTGACATTGCATTATTATCTATCTAATTTACTCCCCGTGAGTGAAAATGACTTGTGATTTATACCTTTATTCATCAATGGATGGGTTGGTTAAGGGGTCTTTTTAGACAAAAACAAAAAAACACTTAAGAGGTCTCTATAAGTAGTTATGCTGTTTTACTAAAGTTTTTGTTTTATCCTATATTTATTTTTTTCTGAGGATCATTAAATTACCAATTAGTACCTCATTGGATGTTGACCCTTATATTTACTACTTATCATTATTGCTCATACATAAGRGAGACAAAAGCACAACAAAAATTTTACTTRGCTCCTAGGATACTTATAAAATTGAGGGGTTGCATTAGTATTATCTATTTTTAGTGGACAATGTTTTTTCCTTCTTTTCTTCTTTTATCTCTCTCCTCATGGACACCTCCTCTCTCCCTAATTTTACTCTTCTGCCCTAGATCCTCTCTGTCTCTAATTGCCTAGCGGCATGGCGACCACACATCACCATATTGCTGTCTCCTCCACTACTCTACCTACCTCTCCACTGTTCGTCGTCGTTGATCAAGTGTTGCGGCCTCTGTCTCATGGGAAAAAGCRCCTTATTTCTCCACCGATTGTTTCTGGTTCACGACGATGATATCCTTCTGCGCGAGCTTGTCATTTCTTCCTTCARGCGTCGAAAGCCTCGACCAACTASATCTCCTACATCATGCCCTATTCAAAAGAAAACAATGGTAACTCCAATTTCTGGTAACATTTTCAAATATGTTTTACTTAAGCCCACATCCTTTCCTACCCTAGAAAATTGAGCATGTTATCAATCTAAATTTAGTAAACAAACCAATCATTGTTGAACTACTTGTGGATATTTATGATTTTGAAGAATTTAGTTGAATGATATCTTGCAACAAAGGTGTTGGCATAAAACTATTACAGCCTTGCATGTTCCTTCTGTGACTTTAATTCGAAAAATTTATGACCATATAGATAGGGAAATATAGTCCCTTGGTGACTTTTAAGTTGTGATTTTCAGTCGTGGTAAATGGGCGTCATTTAGACCTTCTGCTATTATGTCTGCTTTGCATCTTCTGATTGTTGAAAATGCTGAATTTACTGTAGATTATGAGTTTAATATGTCTGAGGTGACTCCGAAGTTATGTTGTGATCTTATGTTTGTGTGGCCTCCTTTCGGGGCCCTTCCTGTCACTTGCTTAACCTATTTATACAGGATTTTACATCGTATTTCATTGGTAAATTGGATGCCTTCTAAGTGTAGTGCCACCATTCGAACCGATAGGGCTGAGTTTCTTTATGCAATTGGGATAAGCATGATCATTAACTCAAGATCTTTCATATTTAGGAGGATTTTCAGTGAGTCTAATAGTGAAGGAGCAAAAAGGGCCTTACCGTTTCCATGTCTTATACACCATTTGACTATTGATCAGAAATTAAAAGCCTTTTCGAATGAAACATACCTGAGCTTTAAAATTCTTGATAAGAGGACGTATAAAGTCCCTCCTCAAAGTCTGCCTTCATCTCTTCTAGGCCAATAGGCTCCTCATGTTGAACATACTCTTGAGCATTTTGCATTTCTCCTATGAGTTGGAAACATTGCATGTTTGCTGAGTTTATCATATTACTGCAGACGCTTCTTAGCTTACAATAGATACATGTTCAGTTTGAGCGACARGTCTTGTTCAAGTTGTTTGATATGCAGGCTACTCTTCATCGCCTAGCGGGTGATTCTTCGACTCCTATAGCTCAAACTTTTGATCCATTAGCCCCTGCATTACCTYAGGAGAGGCTCAAGTGTCTGAACCAACTGAATCTGACCCTTCTAGTGGCAATTCCTCTATCATTTTGCATGCTACCTCCTTCCTTGAGTAGGGCAATAGTTCCAATGGGCATTGTTCACCRTTTTGCTAAGTTGTATCATTGACCTTGATCCCTGATACATGCCTATATTGGTTGATTTTTTGGTTGTTCATTTGAAACACAAAGGAGGAGTAGGCAGTAAAGGAAATGGTAGTCCCCAGACATGATTATTCCTGCATATGATGGTTGATGTGGTTGATGTTTTCAGCTTTGATATATTTTGTTGTTGATGATTGATGCCTGTTATTAGCTAGATTATGTTTTAATAGTTGTTGCAGATGGTTATATGTTTTGATGTCTTAATTTTTTTTTTTTTTTTTGAAGATTGATGGTTTTATATAAATTTTGATGGCTTAAAGTTTTTCGTGAGTTGATGTTTTTATGGGTCTTTTCAGGTTTACTAGCAGATTGTTGGTTTGTGCTTAGAAATAGYCTTAGCTTATGACACTGAAATTGGTGAGCGTAGCTATATACTAGTTTTATATATACTTATTTGATATAACTATATGGTTATGTGTTGATAAAAGGCAACTGTGGATATTTTTTTCTTTTGGATTACTCTATATGATACTTGGCATGATAAACATAGTCATTGTCTGGTTCTGTTCATATGAAAACTAAAAAGGGGGAGATAATAAGGACATAGGATTTTTGACTTTTTTTCATATTAACCAAGTGAGTTAGTTAGTCCACAATGGTTATTATTAAGTCTACATTTGTACTTATTTTATCCTGCAATGTTATATTGAGTRCATGCTTATAACTAGATTTGTCTTGTAGTTAGACCATCTAGAAGTAGTTTAAATTAGATAGGATTATAATAGAAGTTTGAATTTTAAATGTAGGATTTTGAGTTACTAATGTATGAAGCATCCTAATTCTTTTATGACTTGTACTTTGAGTAATCCTATCTTGAATGTTATTCGTCAAAAGGTCAAATACGCTGATATATGTAATGGACATTAACTTGAAGAAGACTAATGAATATAGAGAGTATTAGACATGCAAACAAGAGAGATAGAATGTTGTATTGTTTTTGGAGAAATATTTAGTAATCCTTATTCAACATTGATCATTGTTTTTGCTTGGTGCTTACCTTGATGTTGAATCAACCACATATCGAAGACTCAAATTTTCCTGAGCRGACTCAAGAGCTTGCTAAAAGAATTTCCAACCACGGGAACCAAAGGTTATTCCAACATCATAGTCAACAACAATCACCAAATCGTACAACGTCTACAAGATTCAATTTAGAAGGGAGTTTCTAATTTGAATTATTTATGTTTAGGTCTTTCATAAACTTTGTGACATAGTTAATTGTCTTTTCCATCTTGACGTGGTGACATGGATGTAGCCATTTATGTCGAATTATGTTAAACTATATCTCTGATGTTCTTATCGCTATATTAATTGTTTATAAATAATTGGTAAAGTTAAACCATTGAACCAACTCACTAATAGAAGTAGAAATCAACACCATATAGTACATTCACTATAAGCTGAATATGAAGGGGAATTCGAAGAGTCGTGTTCAAAGTACGAGGATTTGAAGTGATGTGGACTATCAACATCTCGATTCTCTTCGAAGATGTGGGCATGGGCATAGAATGAGTCATAATAGAAGAAATTATCCAGGATATTGTTTTGGTGAATAAAGCACTTAGCATGACYGTTGTTGTTGGATGATTTTGCTGTATCGTWTTCGCTATGTTTGTGTTGTTCCTTCGTTAGCTTTTTTCTAACTCTTTCAGACATTATTATGTTGTGGATTTAATTTTATATAAGCTATGACTATTCAATTTTAATTTCAATGAAATGTTGATGCTAATCGAGGGAATGTTAGCTTTTTTTCTTTCTTTTTGGTTGTGAGAATATCGTAATATATTGATTGTGACTATTGCAGGAAAAGTGCCAAAAAAAGACATGATTTGGACAAAAGCATGAGACCAATTCAYGTKTTAATATGAGTACTAAAATGCCAAGTGCTAAAAACCATACAGGGGACAGAAGCTTGAGGCAAAAGCGCAAGTAAAACTCGCATTGAYGAGGCTTACTAAAGACACTACTTGCTCTAGTGTCTTCTTTTGGAGACCGAATGCTACTACTGCATGCGTCCTTATTTTATGTGGTGTTCACTTGATGAATTTATAGAAAACAGAGAATGCTAGTTGTTGTAGCATCCTTTTTGAAAAAGAGCGCTAGTAGAATTAGCATTCATGCCATATGCACCCATAAAACTAGGTTTCACGCCGCTGGAATTTCAAAAATTGAGTTAGATTGGTCAAAAACCCTAAAGATTGTCTGTCAAATGGCGTTTTCAAGCCTTTACGTGCATCTCATAAAATTAACCTCAGAGTTGAATTGTTTGGATATAAGATGTCACAAAGAAAGGTAAAGCACATGGAGGAGGAGAAGAGCAAGGGAATGGATTATGGGAATTTTCAYTATGAGTTGGCATTGGAGATTGTACTTACTCTTTACAATTTTGGACAGTTCGAGAGGTTTAATGAGAAACAAGAAAGGAGGCAATATGGTTGTTTGCAGAAGCAGATGCCTAGAACKTTGCCTGAAGGACTAGGAATTGCAGGACCTCTTAGAATTAGAAAAGTGATTAATGGATTCTAAGATGATCTTCCTATTTACTTAATATTGCCACCAGAGGAATGTCTGGTGGTCCAAAATAGTAGCAATTGACTGCAACAGGGGAGTTTGCGAAAGAAAGAACCATTTTCTTGGAAAAGACTGGCAAATCAATTGACAGAATGTTGAATTAACAAGGCAAAGTACAAGGATGTGGTACATTGCATATCTATTTGAAGAACTAATTGATCACTTGAGTTTTAGCAAATCACATTGTTATTCACATTGCCATTTTGCTCTTATATGGCCTTTAGAAATCTGGAATTGGTCTGTCATGCCAAAATGTCCCATTAGGATCCATACATGAGTGAGCAATTGACCACCTTCTCTGAGCTGTTCAGCGTGGTCACTCCATCTGCACTGAGCTGCAGCATATGATAGCAAGTCCACCAAAACTCCAATTATGGTCTCCGATTTCTTTCCTCTCTCGGATTCTTGCTTTTGCAAGAAATTGGCAAGTCAGCATGCATCAAACAATACTGTTCTGCTTCTGTCTCCTTATTACTTGTGATGGCCGAACATCAGTGTTTACTTGGAGCAACTTTGTAGTAGGTTCTTTCCTGCTTGAGATGGATTTGTATTCTTTGACGAATTCAGAGGCTTCGGCTAATGTGTCTTGGGACCTTTTCCGTGCGATTCCACTGGGAAGCACAAAAGGGCAGCAGAGCAACAGATACAACATGTATTCAGATAGCCATTTACTAATTTTACATTTGAACCTCAAGTCTTGTTCTGAAGTCGAACCCTTATTGAATGTGTAGTCATATATCCAATTACTTAATTCATGTTTGGATCGTTTATCCATTTCAGAATTCTCAGGAAAAAACTTTATAATGACAAAGCTCTGTTGCARTGTGCCACAGAAGAAAACTTTGATCAAATTCTACCTCCACAGTTTCATCAGACTCCTAGATTTTTCAGTTCCTCTTGATCCCCTGTACCTAAAGAATTTCATTTCTTGGCCATACATGAGGTAACTCKTTCTTCTAACTTCCAAAATATGATTGCTTTTAAGCCTTTCGGGACACGAMATATTATTATCCCCATACTGATGTTTCTCAAGAAGTTCATGAATCCCAAAAAGTTYCAGGATTTTATAGCACTTGGCTGGCTTCTCGTTAAGACAGACACTAAAGAAATTGTATTGTCCCATAGTATTTGACCATCTCTTTTCTGAAGGCACTRTACGAAATTATCACAAAAATGGTCCTGTTTTGTAGACAAAGCTAGGGAATCTGGATGCTTGAGGCTCTCGTGACTCTGGCAATTCACTAATGCTAGGAAAATAAAAATTCTCACCGTTAGACACTTTTAGCAAGCTAGAAAGCAGTAGCAGAAGTACATTCTTAACATATCTTCTGAAAGGAACTCTTCTGTTTCCAATCAGCAAAATCATCATCTGATCCGATGAAGCTGCTCTTATGCCTGCATATATCTCTAAAGCAAAAGCACCAGTAGACAATATGTATGTGATGCGAACCTCAAGATGGAAAGTGGAGTATTCTTGCTTATTTATAATGAAGAAAGCTATAAGAATTGCAAGAGTGGATGATAAACTGAGGATACGGAGACTGAAGCCGAGAAAAGAATAAATTACTGGTACCTTTGTGCTGAAAATGTTGTACATTAGGCCAAGTTCAAGCTCAATTATGGTAAAAGCTATGTTCCAGGATATTTCTTTGAAATTGACTGGCTATCGTTCTTGTCCTGGAAACTAAGAATAAGATCTGCGAAAAGCTTCTTGAAAGGCTAGAAGAAGTATAAAGCATCATTTAAGGTCTCAGCATCTGGAATAATAATTTGGTTATCAGCTGTTGGAGGAGTGTGCACTACTTGGGACATATGTATAGGTTCTCCTAATGAAACCCGATATCCTTCAGCTTTCTTAGCGACATACTCATCCATGAATTTGGCATAATTAGGACCAGGATCAGGATCAGAAATCATAGACTTTCGAAAACGTCCCCTGCTTGCTGAGTATAGTACCCAAGTCCTCTCTCCATACTTCACTAATCCAGGGATAAACATTAAGAGGGCAAGGATATTTACTGAAAATTGGAGGGCTTCCCCCAGAAAAAGAAACAGCGTCCGAGAGGTTATTCTTTACAGTTAGCCCTGAAAATGCTCCCTCATACTTGTGGCGTTGTCTATTTTACTTTTTACTTCTTCCGGTTGKCATTGAAGTTCTTACTAGAAGACTGGTCGCAKTATGGGTTGCTGAAGGTATAGTTGGTATAAAGAGAGATGAAAACCAACAAGCTGAATATTTCTGCGATGTAAAGCTATCTCAGCTTATTCGTCTAAGGATGATAAAAACAAAAAAACTGAAAGAAAATGGAAAGTTATGGCCTGTCAGCCCTGCGATGACAAGCGAGAGACATTGTTGAAGATGGCAGAAGAAATCAATTTTTTTCAATCTGCACCTTCTGCTCCATCTCGACTTGTTGTTCATTATGCCACTAGAAATACCAGCTAGGGCCATATTGCGGTGAGTAAACCCTGCTTTTCTTCTGTGCTGAAAGAGCATTATAGATGAGTAATTTCCTTCTTTTCATTTGACACCGAAGGAGGAGGCAAACATGGAGACAACATAGGGAACTTCCTCCACAGATGCATTTCTAATAGATGCTTGCTATCACTGAGGGTGCTTGATATGGAAGGTGTTTTCAGACTGAAATTGCCACCTGCTCTTGGTCTACTAACTGGGTTGAAGTACCTTAGCTTAAGGTGGACTTACCTAGAATGCCTTCCAGACCATGTAAGCAAGTTGCTAAATCTGCAAGTCCTTGATGTTAAGCGCACATATATTAGTACTCTCCCCAAATCAATATGGAGCATGCGGTATTTGCGTCATCTGTAACTCAGTGAGGCTTACAGAAGCAGATTTGTTAGTCGGCCAAGAAGTAAGTCTTTAAGAGACTTCCTGACATTGTGCGGTGAATTCATGGATGACGATAGCCCAGTTTTAAATGGACTTGACACCATTCTAAATATAAGGAAGCTGGAATTGACATGTAGATCAATGTCGTCAGCAGATGAAATGAAGTCACAACTGGAGGCAGTCGGTGACTGGATRCTAAAGCTAAAGGATCTTGAAGATTTAAGGCTGAAATTATTTGATGATCTTTGGTAATCCTTCTGATCTTCATTTGAAGCCACTCAAGGGCCATAGTAGTCTTTCTAGAATTTATTTGGTCGGAAAATTGAGACATCCATCCATGTTTCCTATATATGTAACTGACAAAACGTTGTCTGGATCAGAACTTAACAAAGATCCAATGATTGCATTACAGAGCCTTGAGAAGCTGATGATTCTTAGGTTGTTTTCTAGATCTACCACTTRCAGGAAAATAAGGTGCAATAAGGGAGGGTTTCCTCAACTTCGAGATCTTAAATTTTGGAACTTAGAGCAGCTGGAGGAAGGAGCAATGCCTAGTCTCAAGGACTTGGAAATCAGGAACTGCCAGAATTTGAAAACGATTCCATATGAACTGATACAGAGTCTCCAGGAGTTCAAGTTTTCAGATAAGTTTGCAGAACTAATCATATAAAGGGCAACCAACCCATTTACCTTTGCAGCAACACATTCTAACTAGCTGGAGGTGACACAAATTGAATCCTCTGGAAAGTCTCATCTTCTGTCAGTTTGAATGTTTGTAGAAGTGATTCTGTGACTCTGCAATTATGGTCCAAAACATTCTCAATATATGTCAAATTTCCTACAAAAAGTATAAAAAATAGAAAAGGATGCAAACCATCTTGACTCATCTTCACAACTGTTTCATTTCCCTATAAATTAAAGATCTATAGTTCAACCTATACAAAATCTACTCAGGAGGGAGCTAGAGCTGGCTCCTCAATTGCTTAAAATAAAATTATTATATTAACTTTCTTGAAAAATAAAACTTTTTTCAAAACAACTTAAAAAGAAGCCGCAGCAACAAAGAAGAGATCCTAGTTCATAAAACGGGACTAGGAATTACTTATAGTTTCAGTGTCAATTACTTATCTGCAAAAAGGGCTGAAGTTACTAATACATGAATCTCTTCACAGAAAGATGTCGATTTCATTTGCTGTATTTGTTAATAAAGATGTGAAAATCATGATTAACCAACAAATCATAACCTAAACCACAATATAATTTGTATCACAAGCAGTGCATGCATTCTTCCTATTACTTAACAACATCTCTACTGCCATAATTCACAATGTCAAGATCCTCCTTTCACCTCTCATTCCCTAAATTTCTCAGATGAAGACTCGACTCGAGGTGCTGTTGCAGTATCCTTGTATGCTACTTCTTGTTCTAGCTATAGGMCTGATTGTTACAGATCCATTCGAATTAAGTCCTGTTGGTGGCCATGGRTTTAAGCCTGTGAAAAATGACATTGCACCATATAAGAAGGTCATGGAGAACTGGAGAGGGGACAACCGGAGCCGCTTAGTACTTGGGAAACTGGAGTTTGTGGATGAAGTTTTTGGACCTGAGTCTTTGGAGTTTGATAACTGGGGCCGTGGTCCTTATGCTGGTCTAGCCGATGGACGCATTGTTAGGTGGATGGGCGATGAAGCAGGCTGGGAGACATTTGCTCTCGTAACATATAACTGGTGAGTTTTATAACTCAAAATTTCTCCTTTCTTTAAACTGCTACTTCCTTATGAAAATCATGAGCACTCCAATTTCATCGAATTGATTGAAAACTATTACTTCATCCATACAAGTTTAGTGTGTGTAAAATGCAAAAATCCATTGGAAAGAGGAAACTTGATAATGTTTCATGGGGCTATTTGATATTATTAAGAACTAAATAGTTCATTGTATTGCAAAGGTCTGAGAAGCTCTGTGCGAAGGGAAAAGACTCAACCACACCTAAGCAATGGAAGGTTGAATCGCTGTGTGGCCGACCTCTTGGCCTCAGGTTTGACAAAAAAATCGGAAACTTGTACATTGCCGATGCTTACCATGGTCTCATGGTTGTGGGACCTGAAGGAGGCATTGCCACTTCTTTGTCAACTCATGCTGGAGGAAAGACTATTTTCTTCGCAAATGATCTTGATATCCATAAGAATGGCTCCATCTTCTTCACAGATACCAGCAAGAAGTACAACAGAGTGTAAGTTCAGAATGTCCTTATGCATCAAATCTGAGAAGTCACCAGTCAACATTGTTTCAAAATTTGAATGCAGGGATCATTTCTTCATATTGTTGGAAGGAGAAGCTACTGGTCGGCTCCTTCGATACGATCCTCCAACAAGAACAACTCATGTAGTCTTGGAGGGTTTGGCCTTTCCAAATGGAGTTCAATTATCTCAGGACCAGTCCTTTCTTCTGTTCACTGAAACAACAAATTGCAGGTATCCTGGCCACTCCCTTAGCACTAAAGTCACTTCAGTTCGAACAGCATAGCAAACCGGTTACATTACCATAAGTAAAAATTCTTATAAGAATTACTCCTTACTTTAATAGATTTATGTCCTGGACCTTTCTTTCTCCTAAAGCCTGCAAAATTGTGGCATGGTGACAGGATAAAGAGATTATGGTTAGAGGGTCCAAAATCTGGCAGCGTTGAGCTTGTCGCAGACCTGCCTGGATTTCCAGACAATATAAGGCTGAATGAGAAAGGGCAATTCTGGGTTGCTATAGATTGTTGTCGAACTCGAGCAGAAGAGATTCTGATTCATTATCCATGGATCAGAAGCATATATTTTCGAACACCAGTTTCAATCCAGTACTTGGCTAGATTGATGGGGATGAAGATGTATAGTGTGATCACACTATTGAATGACGAAGGGAAGATTCTTGACGTTCTTGAAGATAGGAAAGGAGAAGTTGTGAAGTTAGTGAGTGAAGTTAGAGAGGTGAACGGAAAATTGTGGATTGGCACGGTGGCTCATAACCACATTGCTACCATTTCTTACCCYTGACAATGATTTTATGGTAAATTATGACGCGTGAGAGCGGATTTTTTCTTCTTTTCATTTTTATAAATTTGCTTCAAAGCTACTGCAATATTAATAAATAAATAATTGATGCTTGCGTCATATTACTATTCTCTTTCAATTAGTTGCATATATATAACATATTGCTTAAATGAAATATGTTRTATATACATGCATAAGTCTATAGTAATTTTATCACACATATATATTTATATATATACTATATTATATTAAAGTATGACAATTTAATAAGAATTTTTTTGGCACAACTTTATCCCTCTATCCAATTAAAAAATTATCAATGATAACTTTATTTAATTTAAGATATGAAATGTCGCTACAAAATTTTTTTTACTTAAAATATATTTCATATTTTAATAAAATTTATATTAGCAATCTTATTAAATAGATATAATATTTTACGTTGAACAACGTGCAGCTCACAATTATGAAAAATAACGACACTCAATATAACTATTGGTTTATTATCTCTTTTGGATAGACTTCTAAAATTATTCTGACTTTGGTGGAATAAAATTACATTAACATTAGCAACGCACTAAATTCTCTTCAAGTTTGTATACATAATCTCATTATGACTAAATGGATTATGTATAATAAAAATAAATAAAAGAAAAATAAAATAATTAATCATAATAATTATTTTATATTTTACATAGAGAATTATATACAATTAATGGATAATAATTGTTTCGTCCTAAGTGCATAAAAAATATCATATTAGAGTTCTAAGATAATTTTATAAATAATCAACAAAAATAACACAATAAAATAATAAATTAAAATTCGTAGCAAATATGATTACATTGTGTCAGATCCGATAATAGGATATATTTCTTCATTTTTCTTCAATCTCTAATCACATATTCAAAATATTAATTAATACAAATTATATAATAATAATAATAATATAAACAAGTGCGATATAAAGCAACGTGCTTATCCATATCGATAGGCGATATTGACATTTCACATACTATTGATCATTTTCTCTCCAAGGACAACCTTGTCATCCCTATTTTGTTTGATTAATTATAATTTGCTYTTTTATTTTATTAAAATGTGCTATCTTTTACTAAAAGTTTCATTAGCCGTTATTTAATTAAAAAATAAATTTAACTATAAGTTAAATTAAGAATTAAAGAAAAATAGTCAAGAATATGACACAAATAATTTGCTTGATCTATTTTTTGCGCATATAAATAATTAGCGGGAGGTCTTGAGTTCAATGTAGCAACCTGTCAACTCTTAGGTGTCACTAGGGCCAAAACGAGTTGCCTCTTGTCTATCGAGAGTCAGGTACAAGTAAAAAGAACTAAATACAACCAGAATCCCAAAGTCTTAAGACTTCAAATATATAATTATCACAACACAAAATATAGCTGAGAGTAGATCGTTGCTAATCTTACTACTCCAGCATCCCTTATAAAGACGTACTCGCCTGATCTCAACCTGCCATTAAAACCACATGAGATAATACATGATCTAGGCTCAGTGAGTTTCAGATTTGGTGCACGTTTTATGAAAGTACTAGTTTAGAAGATACTGTAAACTCTTTTAAGCGTGAATAAAACAAATAATCTATTGAGAAAACTGGGCAAGTAAGTAAATGTAACTAAAGAAGGCAAGCAATCTATTGAGACATGATCGTGAAATATGTTGTGTAGGTACCACTGATAAAGGTGGGATCGAGTTACCAGCCTTGTTACTCCAAGGGCACATGCGACTTATTGCCTTATCCACAATAAGCAAGCAAGAGCTTTGCTAGCTAGGTGCTTCGGGCCATCGTCCCGAGATCAAACCTCCTGAACCAGGGATACGTGAGTCCCAACATGTAGGTAGAGATGCTAGTGACGGGACCGTCCCCCTTACGCATTCTCAAACTGCCAGTAGCCATTCTCTATCAGTCAAGGGGTGGACTTAGAGTACTGGCACTTGTGTGATTCAAAAGGCCCTCGCATAGGTGAGCAAAAGTGTGCAATGCTTTGCTCTACTCAGTTAGCATTCTAATTGGCTAATAGGTACCAATTTCTCATGCCAAGTCTCAGCACCATTCCCAAACCACTGTTAGGGGAGATTTCAAGTCCGCATCACATGCAGTAATGAGTCATGCACGTCTTTCAAGAAGAATGAGTAACATGAAATAAATGCAAGTGTTTTAAGACATATACCGATCATGAAAAGCTCATGGGAACCAAAAGCAGTTTAGGAATTTAATATAACATTCCGGAATTTCAAAAATATCTAAAGTACGGTGACCAAAAGCATGTATTTGGAGGTTCTTAAAGAATGGAGGAACTCACCTGCTAAGGCATGGTTGATTTATGTCCTCATGCTTGTTTCCTACATCAACAACAGATTCAAACTAGTCAACCAATCCCAAGGATTAATTATTTGAGCACTAATTTCTATATTATGTTTATTTTTAAGATCTCGGGATTTGTTTTTCTTGCTAAATTGGTCCAAGGCACAGCAATAGGTCAATTTGCTGAGGCTTAAAAGTGTTTTTTGAGGATATACATTACTCGAGGCTCCTTATGAATTTCCTCTTYTATCCTTAAGAGTGATGGCGAGGTCAAGGCCTAATCCTAGGTTTCTTTAGTACACTAGGTTAGGGTATTCAATTCATAACTCAGGTTTTGCTGGATCAAACTGATCATGATCAGTCTGAAAAGCTTTATAGCTTCCGGAGTTTCCTAAATTGCCCTCAGATTGATTYTGAAAGTCAGTATCGTGCCTACCTTACTCTCCCAATGTCTAGATTGACATGGTCAAGCTAAATTTGTCATATCTCGAAATTTAACTCAACCAAATTTGGTGAATCTTATATCAAATTAATCCTCTAATCCTAAGGTTTCTCCYAGTATTCATTTTTTCTAKTGAAAGTATCTAGGTTGTTCGTAATTAGGCCCGTACAGTAAGGTTTCTGCATAGTCGGGCAGTTTGAGTGACGTCCAATGACTCAATCCCTTCCAAAGTTCTAGTGATTCAAATCTAGTAAATAAGGTGTTACTTTAATCCTTGGATTATTAGGATCATGTCACTATAATTTATGTGATATTCTGGGCTAYAGATTGTGCTTAAATTACTACGAACAATGAGTTAAAGTCCAAATCGGTAAACTGGTTTCAACACATCAACATACTTCATTTTTTTAGCCTATTTCAAACTGATCTATCATTGAACCTTCATGCAAAGCAACACACAATCAATAATAGTAGGTAATCCAASTCCTATCATAGATTTCATACTACTCAAGATAAATGATCTTCAAGATTTTCCTTTGTATGAACAAGATATCTTAGCTATAACACTCATAGCATGTATTTTGTTAACTAGTCATCAACATCCATGGAGTTTTTTAGCATGCAATCCAAGTCCTCTTTTGTCTTAAAGCTAAATGTCCAAGAGAAAGAAAAATACAAGTTCTTACCTTGATATTTTAGTTGATTAGAAGTGGAAAATTGGAGCCTTTGCTGGATGTGGTCCGAGCAGGAAGAAATTTGCAAGTGAATGGAATCTTTAGCTGTCCAAAATGTAAATTAACTTCCTTCCTAGAGTGAGAAAAAGTGAGCTAAGTGGAGGATAGTGTTGCTTTCGTGCAAATGTGAGTAAGGTATGAGAATGTACAAGTGAGAGAAGTGAGTGAAAGTGCAAGTGAAGCGAGTAAGTGAAGGACTGATCGGCTACGAGCTAAAATAAGAAGAGGTAAGGGCAAATATCAGAAGGAAATGGAAGAGGTGAGTTGCAGTCTTGCATAGAGAGGTTGTGCCAAGTCTATGGGTGATTGATGGGATTTTGGAAACAAGAGAAAGGGAAGAGAAAGGAGGGAATTCAGTCAAGGGGCTTCATGGGAGATTAAAGACTCTATTGGGTGGAGTGTAGGTAGGAGAATTGGAAATCTCTAAGACAATGATGGGTTTTTTTTCTTTTTGGCATGGCTAGTCTAGGACAAGTGTAAGGTAGGTAGAAGATAAGAGACAAGAGACTTCAATGGTCAAAGATTGGAGAGAATCGGCCAAGGGGGAAACAAGAAGAAAAAGAAATGAGATTATGTGTTCATATGTATAAGAATGCATTATTCAAAATTCTTTTATCATTCTTATGTGACCTTTCATATTCTARGTAACTTGATCTGAAATCTTAGAATTCAAATTGAACCCAATTATAGAAAAAAACATTCAGATCAATAAATCCCATGGATTATAGTCCCCTCTTTTATTTTTTTAAAATTTTATTATTCTTATCTTGTGTGACTTTTCATATTCTAAGTAATGTTATTATTTGACGATATTTAAGTAGTGGAGGGGCAAAGTTGTCCAAAAATCATTATCATGGATTGTGATACTTTAATATAAGTATAGATAATCTTCTTTTATAACTTTTTGCAATGAACATGATAGGGTTGAATTATTATTTCTGTTATTTTGATTATAAATTTAATTTTAAGTCGTAGGATGTAATCCTGAGAATGCATAAAAGGGAAATTTAATGGAAAATGCTTCTTGGCCAATCCAGATTTGTCATTCTCCTTGACAATCAACTTTTTCTTATATTTTTCATAATTTATCGTGAGATTTTGATTGTAATTTATTGTTATAAATAATAATTAAAACTTTTAACATTATGTTTTCATATCTAAACCACCTCTACATGTTGAACATTAGGGTCTAGGATTTAGGATTTAGGATTTTAGGATATAGGTTCTAAGATTTAAGGTTTAAGATTTAGGGTTTAGGATTTTATATTAATTTATTTATATAAATACAAACACATAACCTATATATTTTTGTGAATTCTTGTATGTGTTAAGGTTAAAAAGTTTAAAAAATATATTAGACATGAATTGCTATAAAATTCAWTTATGTTTTCYRGTAATAGTAGAGATTTAATCCAATTCAATTCCATATAAAAAACTTGATTCTCAAGGAGTTTGTCAAATTTGGTTTGGTCAAAGACTTCATCCTAATTTAATTCATAGCTGGAGAACAAAGAAATGATAAGTTGTTAAATTATCCTATAAGATTAAAATTATAAGAGTAATGTTCTTAGATAATAAGCTTGAAATCTCAATAAACAATACTTCATGGAGAAATGATAAATATAAAGTCGATATTATAGAATAATTATGCATTCAAAATATTGATAAACTTATTGAAAGTTAGGATCAATGTCTCATACTCGATTAATATTATTTGATAGGCAAAAGGGACATAAGTTTTACCGAGAATTGCTTAACAAAAGTTCCATTATTTTCAAAATAAAAAATGCAATGACAACTATCTTTCTCAAGCATGATTGTATTAAAATTAGTTTTTAATTAGAATTTCTTTTTGAAGCTTATTGATATTTGAAAATTTACTATATATTTTCAAATGATCATTGATAATGAAAGTTTATTGTTATCAAACGGTTGATTCTATTTCTAAATGGTTGATACYTGATGTAATCATCCTTGAAGGCCAAAAACCTAACAAAGGAATTCCACATTGAAARATGATATCATATTCAGARGCTAACTATCCTATTTATTACTTGAAAAACATTTATTACAGGATATAATGTTTTAGTATTTAATGCTATATTAATAGTACTTAATTATGGATGAAATCTAACTTAGGTTTTAATTGAAGATATTACTTGAGACTTAAAGATTATAACCCAGACTTAGGTAACCCCTGTTCGGAGACAATAGACCCTGGTAACATCACATTGGCACCCACCATAAATTTACAAATATTCCACACAACCAAAAAAATAAAAATCCAAATATTCCAGCTGTAATGCCCCCAACCACTAGAAGTCAGAGAGACCTCTTGAAAGCGAACAAATTCATCCTTGGCCACCATGAAAGAAGACAACAAACTGCTTTCAGAGAAGGAGAAATATCTTTACAACAAGCCTTACCTATAGAAGCACCTTTGAGAGAGGTCGGCCGTACCACATCTTCTCAAACCCTCAAGAATTCGAGCACTGCACTCCATTCTTCAGCACGCGAATTCAAAGAGTTCCTCCTATAGAAGAAAGGAAAGATGCCAATCCCAGTTGAATCAACAAACCAAACCCTCAGTGTAACAATCAACACATCAACAAATCCCGAACACCACCTTTCTCGAAACACACTTCACTAAAAACAAACCTGAACCCCTATGCTTAGTGGATTAGGTCCCAGCAATTTGCCCTAGGCTAACCTGGTGATTGTATCCCCTATCCACCAAACAACTAGGGATCTCATGGAGCCTTATGGCCACAATATCACCCCCCTGACCAACTCCCGAGTCCAAGCTAATCAAAGCATTGGTGGAAATAACAGTGGTCAAAATTGTGAAATATTTTTCAAATTATCGTGAATAAGAGGCTCAATATAGACATCCTTTCGCCCCTAGGATATCAAAGAAATCTGCAGACAACAAAAAAGAATCTCATACACATACTGCTCCGATACAATTCTACTTGGCTTGTTAAGTGACAAGTCTATACCTAGGGGAGATGGAATTGGTAACAAGATCTACATCGTCAAAATGATTGAAAAATAGTATAGTTGCCATAAGTAGTCTGTATTTAGGATTCCTTGTTCCCATGCTTTTTTTATGTGCCACCAATGGGGTTTGGTAAATGGTGAGCTTGTTAATGAAATATATTCAAAGGAACGCTATCGAAAAGCATATAYGAAAATTTCTACCAATTTTCACATTATTCATTTTGGAGATCGACACTATTCAATTTTATTAACTAGAAGCCGAATATGAATGGAAACTCGAGAAATAGTGTTCAAAGTAATAGAATTAGAAGTGATACAGACTATTGAAATCCCAATTCTCTCAAAGATATGAAAATTGTCAGAGTAGTCATAACAGAGGAAATTGTCTGGGACATCGTCGAAGTGAATCAAGTACTTAGTTGATGCTTTAGTTGTATTTGACATAGTTGATGTTGTTGCATTGCTTTTATATTTTTTAACATTATTATGTTGTGAATATTGTAGGTCATTTCAATTGCTATGTTTCTTCTGTGTCTATATTAGAAACTTTCTAATTATTTTGGRCATTATTATGTTGTTCGATATTATTTTATACAAGTTATGACTATTGAAAGTCAATTTGAATTTGGTTTTCATGTAATTAAGGAATGTTAGCTTTTTTTTCTTTTGTCTTATTTTTGGTTGTGAGAATGTTGTAATATACAATTTGTGAATATTGTAGGTTATTTTGAACACCAAGTGACAAAAAAATGTTTTYTGGAGTAAAGCATTATACCAATTTGTGTCTTTACTTTAGAAGCAGGAAAGCGTGAATTGAAGAYGCACCTTTAATGAGATTGAAACGGACTTAATAGAGACGCCATACATGGTAGCGTCTTCAATTCAATAAGGACACTCTTAGATATAGCATCTTTAGTAAAAAGTGGACACTTTTTGAAGTCGCGTCTTTAATTTATTTAGTTTATTGGATTGAATTATGGAAAAATGAAGATGCTGGAGCATATGGTGTCTTTGAATTGACAAAGTGCTACTATAAGTAGCATCTATGATAAGAGTACTGAAAAACAAAAGTATGTTATGTGTGGATAGAATCCCAAAAATGGGGCGATCTAATCAAAAACTCATTTTTTTCCATAGACACACTTTTTCGTAATTGAGGATAGGGTGCAGGTAGAGTTGGCAAGTGGTCTAGGTTTGCACTGGACCAAACCGGTTGCACACTGTAGTAATATGTGATAGGTCCCGGTCCGATTATCGTTTGGGAATTTCTTTTTGGAAGGCCGCAGACTTGAGACCACTTGAAGACAACCAACTCGGGACTGGCAGGCCTAAGTGATGACGTTGAAATGCACTACTTTTACTAGTATTTATATACATCTTCTCACTCTCTTTGATATGTTAAAGCACTACTTTGTGTTTTTTTTCCTTGAACATTGTCTAAATTTGATTAAGTTATTCTATTCTTGCTTTATTGTAAAATTATAGAATCCATGAGCAATAACCGAAGTAAAATGTCATATTTTGTAGCAAAAGGATATTACATGCAATTTAGAGGAATGCTTGATGAAGAATGATGTTGTAGTTTCTACTAGCATTGTTGCTTCACCAATAGAGAATGTCAACGTAGAAGCATAAGACAAATGAAGCAATTCAAATGAAAAATGATGCGTCATCATTGGAAGGTGCTATCTTGGGAAGCCATAAAGTGACAAGAAATATCTTGGAGAAAAAAGTATTAAGCATAAAGTAAAAAATATAAAGGACAAGTGTATACTTTGAAGGAAWGAGAATTTGATAAATGTCCTTACTTTATGACAATGTTTCACAAAGCTCTCAAGAGAAGCTTTAGAGAAGAAACAAAATAATAAGAGAAGGGGATATTCRTTTGGTCAGTGAGCATTTTGAAAAGAATAAGAGAGCSAAAGAGTTGAGAAAGAAGGCAAAAAGGGGAAGAAGCTTGGAACAAGGAAGGAAGAAGAAGGAGGACTCAAGAGGACTTCATCGATTAGCTTCACCAAATCCCCTTTAAGCTTGTTTTTCATTTCTTAGTATTATTTCGAGATGTAGAGCATCAAATCTTTGTATTTTCTTGTATCTAAGAGCATGAACTAACTTTCTAATAAGTTAGAGCTTTGATGAATTAATATACTAAATGTTCTATTGAATGTTTTGAGCAAGGTTTGCTCTTTATTAGTGCTCTATTCAAGTGGATTTATTGATGGGCAATCACTATCTTTTGGCCATTAATGGTGTTTGTGATAGCTACTTGAGGGTTGACAAACATTAATGTAGTGAAAATCGCAGATAAATATGGGTATTAGATATCTTAGAATATGTCATTAATAAAGACTATAGATATATATGTTTAACTTATAAAACCATTTGAACTTTGTGCATTTATTTGAGTTCCTTAAGCTAAGTAACTCCGACAAGTAGCTCAACTTATTTTCTGGCAAACCTATCTCTCTCAATCTCAATTCTTAAGCTACCAATCTCTCAATCTTTCTCTCTCTCTCGCTCTTTGTCAGAATTACATTTTGAAGTTCAAGCTGAACTTACATTTTGCTAGTTATCTATCCTCCTTATCAAGTTTCAAATTCAAGAAAATAAGGCTTCCAAGAGTTAGCTTTACATTTTGTCCTTACTTTGAGTTTTAGTTATTACATTTTTACACTTTATCAAGTTCAAGTTCATTAAGTCTTTCTAGTATATCTCTATAGAGATATTAGTCAGAATTTATAGCATTTGTTATAAAATATATTTGGTATAAAGGAATTACAATGGTAATAATAGTATAAACTATAGTATAAAGACAATAGAAGGAAGTAGTAGAGAAAACGAGAGAAACACAGTGAATACTCGAACTATTTGTGCCTTTATTAATGTCACCAATGAGGCCTCTTATAGGCTAAAAAATAATAGTTAATAGAATACATAAACTATGTGGGATAACTCTATTATAATTAGGAAGTTAGGCCTCTTCAAGAAACCTAATTGGATATCCACGTTATCTTAACTATTTAATAACACTCMCCTTTCGATGTCCATAACATAAATATATATGCCTCATTAAAACCTTTCTAGATAAAAATCCAGTGAGGAAAGGAAATTCTAGTGAAGGAAAAAGAATRCATAATTTTTTATGTTACTGTTACTCCCCCTRATGAGATAATCCCTATAGAATTCTTAACTTCTACATYCCGATTTCGTTCACCAACTCTTCAAATGTCACAGTAAGTAAGCTCTTAGTAAATAAATCTCTAGATTATCGAATGATTGAACTTGTTACGCATCAATATCACCATTCTTCTGGAGTTCATGAGTATAAAATAATTTTGGTGAAATATGTTTTGTCCTATCTCCTTTAATATATCCTCCCTTTAATTGAGCTATACATGCTACATTGTCTTCAAAAGGGGAGTTAGGATTCTTTTCCCAGAGGATAAACCACAACTTTCTTGAGTATAATAAATCAAAGATCTCAGCCACACACATTTGTGACTTGCCTCATGAATGGCTATAATCTCATAATGATTAGATGAGGTGGCTACCAAAGATTGTTTTGTAAGCGTCAAGATATGGTAGCACCACCACACGTAAATATATAGTCAGTTTTAGAACGTACTTTTTGCGGGTCAGATAGATAAACAACATCTGCATATCCAATCATCTTCAGGTTGATTTTATTTGAATAATATAATCTGAGATCTTTGTGCCTCGGAGATACCTAAGACATGTTTGACAATATTTTAATGTCGTCTTGTTGGAGAAGAAATAAATCTTGCTAATAAATTTATAATCAATGATATATCAGGTCTTGTACTATTAGCAAGGTACATTAGTGCACCAATCGCACTAAGATAAAGTATTTCAGGATCAAGTAGTTCTTTATCATCTTYCCTAGGTTGAAAGGGATCTTTATTCACATCTAATGATCAGWCAACCATTGGACTACTTAATGGATGTGCTTTGTCCATATAAAATCATTTTAGAACTTTCGCAGCATATGTTGATTGATTAATAAATATTCCATCTTCATGATGCTCAATTTGGGGACTAAGACAAAACTTGGTTCTTCCAAAATCTTTAATCTCAAACTCTTGTTTCAAATAATTCGCTGCATTTTGGAGCTCTTCAGGAGGCCCAATAAGATTGATATCATCAACATATATTGCAAGTATTAGAAGTCTAGATACAAATTTCTTAATAAATACACATGGACATATTTGATCCTTTTTGTATTCTGCTTTCAGTAAGCATTCACTAAGACGGTTATACCACATGCACCCAGACTGCTTTAATCCATACAATGACTTTTGTAGTTTAATATAATAACCTTTGTGAGACTTAGGGTTACATGCTTTATGGCATATGAAATCCTTCAGTGATTCTCATATAAATGTCATTATCAAGATCTCCATACAAGCAGTAACTACATCCATTAGATGGATGTCAATCTTTTCATATATTATCAGACAAACAAGGTATCAAAATGTTRTTGCATCCACTACAGGTGAATATGTTTCATCATAATCAATGCATGGTCTCTGTGAAAAATCTCATGCAACTATTCGTGCTTTATATCTCAGGACTTCACTATTTTCATTTCGCTTTTGCACCAATACACACTTATAACAAATGGGCTTTATATCTTTAAGTGTTCGAACTACATGTCCAAAAACTTCACGTTTCGAAAGCRAGTTCAATTCMGATTGAATCTCATCTTTCCATTTTTGCCAATCATTTCTATGTCCACATTCCTCAGAGATGTTAGCTCAAGATCCTCATCATCATTTAAAACATCAAGTGCTATATCATACGTAAATAYATCATAATACTTGTTTCCATTCAATTCCAACTTCTATCAGAGGTCATATATTTGATCAAAAAACTCAGTATTATTTTCACACTAGATCCTTCCATCAGTTTATCTTAGTCATATTTGTCAAGTTTCTCAATATGGTCTTTAGGATCATTTGACCCTCTTTTCTTTCGAGGATTTTTATCTTTTGAAGCAAGAGGCTGACCACACTTCTAGCGTATTCTGGATTCAGTTGCTATAGACGATGTCTTTTTCTCTTTCAAGACTTCAACCTGAACAGGAACATCTATAGCAAGTAGATACGATTTAGTTATCCTTGTAGAGTCAGTAAAGGCATTTGGCAATTGATTTGCTATATTTTGCAAATGAATTCTCTTTTGAACTTCAAGTTCACTCCGCCTGTGCACAAATCTAAATGTTTCAAAGATATTGTCCASATAAGCACTTTTCCTTGGGGTTTATTTTCTTCACCTAATTTAGGAAACAATGAATCATTGAAATGACAATCAGTGAACCTTGCTATAAATACATCTCCCATGAAAGGTTTGAGATACCTTAAGATTGAGGAAGAATCATATCTAACATATTCTCCAATCTTATTTAAGGACCCATTTTAGTTCGGAGATATGGTGCTATATGGACGTATATTGCACACCCAAAAATTTTCAAATGAGAGATATTTGGCTCAAAGCCAAAAGCTAACTATAAAGGGGAGAATTCATGACAACTAGTTAGCCTAATATGCATAAGTGTTGTAGCATGTAGAATAGCATGCCCCCAAACTTATGAAGAGAGATTTGTTCTCATAAAAAGTGGTCTAGCAATTAATAGTAATCTTTTGATAAATGATTATGCTAAACCATTCTGAGTGTGAACATGAGCTACAGGATATTCAACATTAATGCCAACCAACATGCAATAAGCATAAAAAATACGAGAATGATATTCTACGACATTATCTAGATGGATCCTTTTAATAGGATAATAAGAAAATTGCACTCTTAAGTGAATTATTTGGGCAAGCAATCTCGCAAACGCTAGATTGCGAGTTGATAACAAACAAACATGTGACCATCTAGTAGATACATCGATTAAAATTATAAAATATCTAAATTGCCCACATGGTGGGTGAATAGGCCCACATATGATTCTTGGATCCATTCKAGGAATGCAGGAAATTCAGCCTCTACTTTGTTTGAGATGGACTAATAATTAATTTCCCTCGAGAACAAACAACACAAGATATTTTATTAAATATCCTTTGGTTTTTCAAGGAATGACCATGCATAGTCTCAATTATCTTTCGCATTATAATTGTTCCCGAGTGACCTAATTAGTCATGCCAAATATTTAATGTAGCCGGGCTAGTAAACTTCTGGTTTACCAAAAGATGCACTTCAATAGTACTAAATTTTGAATATTATAGGCCAGAAGAAAGATGTGGTAGTTTCTCTATAATAAATCTCTTCCTGAAGACTGTTTCAGTAATGCAGAGATACTCAAAATTATTTTTCTCCATTGTTTCAATATGATACCCATTACAGCGGATAGCTTTGAAACTCAATAAAGTTCTTTGAGACTTTGAAGAAAATAATGCCTTATGAATGATAATTATTCTACCTCTCGATAATAAAATATTAGCTCATCGTTCCGAGCCTTCAATTAATTTTACACTACCATTTATAATGTCAATAGTTGTTTCCCCCATCTTCAGGTGAGAGAAATATTTTTCACTTTTAAGTATATTGTGTGTTGTTCCACTATCAATGAGGCAAATATCCTTAGTAGCACTTTTGGAGACATGGTAAGGAATAAGAGCCATATGAACACATTAAAATTCAAACTTAAGTACTTAATTAAAGAAAAAACTATTATAAAGGAAAACTGAAAAAATAAACTACTAAACTTACATCATCAAAACATAACTACAAAATTAAATCAATAAAGCAAGAACTTATTAAACTCTAGTTTTTCTGAACATTGCCATCACCAATTAAATGATCAAATTTTGCTTCTGGATGGTCGAAAAAGTCAGCTACATCCAAGTGAATTAACATAGACATTATCAAAGACTAGTGGCATCACCAATATTATCYAGTTAATTGTTAGGAAGTAAAGTTTTCTTCGTGTTTCCTCACACGATATGTACAGGACCAATGACTATTCATGTTGCATTGATAACAAGTATCTTTGTGATTAATCTGTTCGGCACAATGGAATTACAATGATAATAATAATCTATAGTATAAAGACAATAGAGGAAAAGAGTAGAGAGAAAGAGAGAGACTTCGTGAATACTCAAAAATATTTATAACTTTATTAATGTCACTAATGAGGCCTATTTATAGGTTGAAATATGAAAGTTAATATATACAAACTCTATTATAATTAGGAAGTTAGGTCTCTTCAGGAAACCTAATTGGACATTCACAWAATCATCAACTATTTCATAATAACATTTCCCTATTTCTTTATTTTTAGCTTTTTCACATTTACTCTACTCTATTGCCTTATTTCTAGTTTTCTTGCTATTATATCTCTTTAGATCTAATTATTTGAATTTTCTATTTTATATAGGCCTACTTTTATTCATTCTTTCTAGTATATTCCAAAGATACATCAGCTAGAATTTAGCATTTTCTTATTTCTTTATTTCCATCATTTTTACATATATTTTACCTCATTGCCTTATTTCTAGTTTTCTTCTTATTATATCTCTTTAGATATAATAATTTGAATTTTTTAGTTTATACAAGGCTATTTTTATTCGTTCTTTCCAGTATATCTCCATAGATGTATTAGCTAGAATTTTGCATTTCCTTATTTCTATCTTTTTTAAATTTACTCTACTTTATTGCCTTATTTCTAGCTCTTTTACATTTTATTTACTTTATTTCTAGCTTTTTCACGTTGTATTTACTTTATTGCTTTATTTCTAAATTTTTTACATTAACTCTACTTTATTGCCTTATTTCTAGTTTTTTTTTATACATTTAGTCTACTTTATTTCAAATTTCTAGCTTTTTACATTTTATTTACTTTATTATTTTATTTCTAGCCAAACCCTTTGAAGGTGACTTTATCCAATTGTTGTAGTGAACTTACTAGGCTTACTTTCATTTTTAATTCATTAGATTTATTGAATAAATAAAATTTAAGTAAATAATATTTATAAGTAAACAATTTTCTAAGTAAATGAAATATTTTTAAGTATTTTTTTGAGATATCTAAGTATTTTTCAGTAAACAATATTTTTAAGTATTCTCTAGGTAAATGAAATATTTCTAAGCAAACAAACCTTTTATAAATAATCGAAATTTCCTAAATAAATAAAATCTTTCTAAGTAAACAAATTTTCTAGATTATTTTTTCTAAGTAAATAAATAAATTTTTTTAAAAATTATTATTATTTTTCTACTTTATTTCAATTATTAAATCGTATCTAAAACTTAAAAAAAAGATACAAGCTCGGATTGTCCCAAACTTTCCAGGCCTATTATTGGAATCAATCTTGAGCCGATCCTTGGGTTCTTACTTGAAGATCAGCTCGTTTATAATCTAAGAATGAACTAATCTCATTCTGCAGTGAGCTTAAACTTGTTGATTTTGTTACAAGATCGTCCCTGTAGGCTTGAACGCCCACACTACGTGCAACTTATTTTTATCATTTTCAATACTAATTTTGTACCAATTAAGTCAATCGATTAGAGTAAAAAAGAGACATGTTATTTTTATCATTTTTATCCTTTTACAAGATTAATTTTATTTTTAGTACCTATTAATTAGCTCAAAGTTATGTCAAAGCATCTCCCTTAGTAAATTTTGGGCGGATATCCGCTCACTCGAGTACCATCCTAGTAATGAAGTGAGGGGACACAAGAGATACTACATAAAAGATAAGCGTGACTCGGAAAATTTCTCAGAATTGAAAAATGCACTTCATTGCCTAACTATGTAAGCCTAACTTCAGTACTACCCTTACAAGTAGGATTTGTTGATGACCAATCATGCATAGATTTCTCTCTCTCTCCTGCAACGCCAAATCAAAATTGACATTATCTTCAAGAATTTCTTCTTATTCTGCAACCAATTTTATCAATTCGGTTAACTCAACCGCAAATCCACTTCAGAATCCAACTGGATTTTCACATTTTCACAACTTTTCTATTGAGTTTTCAAAATTTTACTCAATTTTATATTATGGGTTTTCACTAAATTCTTCAAAGATAACAACTTTGAGCGAAAACACAAGATGGAATTTGGCTTCTCAAAGTTTGATATACAGGCGGAGTTTCAGTAGTGAATCACAAAGCATTAGGGAGTCTATAAATTATGACATTGTTATTGTTGGAGCTGGTCCTGCTGGACTCTCGGCAGCAATAAGATTGAAGCAATTATGCCGTGAAAAGGATGTTGATTTGTCAGTTTGTGTTGTGGAGAAAGGTGCTGAAGTTGGTATGTTTCTGCTAGCTTTTCGTTTTTAGTTCATCATATCTTCTTGATTAGTTGCACTGCCCTAGATGTCTTACTTTGAAATTCTATATGGTTTTATGGAGTTATTTTTTCTCATTACTTACGATTGTTATGCAGTCAGCAAAAACATTTTGGTACTTCAATTATGCACTACATTTGGCCAGTTTTTGTATTAGAACCTTTACTGTATTTTATCTACTATCGTGGATGGAGCTATGCTCGGCTGCTAGAATGTGAAAATTTAACTTCTAAAGTAAACAAGCTTTGACTTGAAAGGGGGGATTGACGGTGTGGTTGTTACTTAACGTGAACCTATCATTCTCAAATGTCTGGATGTGATTTCGAGCTCTCTACCCAAATTCAACATCATCCTGGTTCTTCATTTGTTAGTTTTGTCTGTAAATTCTTTTCATAGTTTGTTGATGGATCAGGTTTTCAATGGATGCCTTTTGACACTTCAAATAACTACTCATTAACTTCATTTGCCCTTTTAGGTGCTCATATCCTGTCAGGCAATGTGTTTGAACCCCGAGGATTGGATGAACTTCTTCCCCAGTGGAGACAGGAAGATGTATTGCCTTCGTTTCTTTTTCTTTCTCTGTCTCCCATTGCTTTATTCTGGTCAAGATTTCATTTTAACATTGTGGCTTGATAGATGTGTATAACATGAGGTTATGATATGTCTTCTAGGTCGAGTAAAAGAAAATATACTATCAAATAGATATCGTGGACAATTTGAAGAACTCATAGCCCTTCACTTCACATATGAATGTGTTGATACAATACTTTTCAAATTATTGTATAGATAAGCTGACTTAAGAGTGTCCCAGTGTTGTGTTTTTGCCATTCATTAATATAATCGTAGGAAACTTGCAGAATATACCCCACATCATGTAGTTGTATGCAGAATTTAGATTTTCATGATTTAAAAATCTGGCCCTTCCCGTGTCCGCCCTGGTATCCAACTTCTATGTGATCCTGAATGAGGGGTATATSTTGAACCGAGGTATATATTAACTCTGGTACCACTGCCTGCAGGAAGCACTTTCTGATATTCTTGAAACAGATCAGAGAAATTAATTCCTTATCCAATTTATTGTATGCCAGTGATTCAATTTACTGTAGGCAAGTGGTTGCTAATTATTAGTTACTTCAACAATGATGATGGATTTCTTCCATTATGATTGTTCCTAGCATTGTGGAAATTCCACATGTACGGGCACCATACGCCTAAAAGAAGCTTCACTATGTATCTTCTTTGATTAAGTTGAAGGAGAGCACATTTTGTTCCATCATCTTTGATCACTAGTTATATGCACTTAATATTGGGAGAGAAATACTATCAATACCAAATTGGTTACTTCAGGTAGATCAGTATTCATGCACCGCTAACTTCTAAACAAAGGAAAAAAAAAAAAATCTAATCAAATGTGTAAACCTGTCAGTGATTTGTTTAATTTTTCTACTTTTCACTTCTACTGTGTATGAATGTCCAGTGTTTGCAAAGAACAGTTAAATTTTTGCTTCATACTTCCAATAATGCTCAATTATTATGCTCTTTTTGATGTTTTCGTGCCATGCCCAATTGTCATTCTATTTCCCTTTCAATGTGCTATTCTGTCGTTTGTGATTTTCTGCAGGCACCTATCCATGTCCCTGTTTCTTCTGATAAGTTTTGGTTGCTTACAAAGAGCCATGCATTTTCTCTGCCAAGTCCTTTCAATAACAAAGGGAATTACGTTATAAGGTAATTCCATGTGCTTCTGGTACCATTTGGGGCATGACCTTGAAAGATTTGCAGAAAGATTTATAATCTTGAGATCTATTGATCTTAATGTATTTCAATTGAATGTTTTTATGTTCTAATTTTTCTATGAATTTGTAGTAGCGTTTAGATTGTAGAGTATAAAGTTGCTCTTCTATGATCGTCTTTGAATGATTTTGTCAGTGATCAGTGAAAGGAAAAAGTTAAATCATTCTAGCTTCTACTTTTCCRATGTATATTTAATTGCATCTATTACCTTTCCAGTACATTGACATTCAACTCTGAGCTGATTAAGTGAGTTAGTGGTACCGATTTTCAGTTCATATTTCTCTGGCTTCTCCATTTATAAAAATTGCTCTCAATCTGCTTGCAGTGATAGAAATTTATCTTCTTCTTTGCATTTTCTCATTTCTAATTTAGTTCTTCCAACTTTCTAATATGCCGCCATGCCGCCATGAAAACTTCACTCTCCAGGAGCTGCAGAGTTTTATCTGTTCCTTGAACAYCCTATTCTTTACCAATCCTCCTAAATGTATATTGAGGTGTTGGTTATTTTGAATGTTTTTGTTTTCCTTTTTATTATTTCTAACATTTCGTGATCAGAATGTTCTTGGACCTTTTCAATTTTTGAAATTACATGTTTGATTTCTTGTTGTTTTACTCTTTCAAGTATAATCATGCAGTTTGAGTCAACTAGTTCGTTGGTTGGGATTGAAAGCCGAAGAATTAGGTGTTGAAATATATCCAGGCTTTGCTGCTAGTGAGGTATTCATATTTTTTTTGCTCGAGCCATTGTTTTACTGTGATCCAATTTTATGCATTAATATATTAGTTTTACTATCAGATTCTATATGATGAAAGTGACCATGTTATTGGCATTGCAACAAATGATATGGGAGTGGCGAAGGATGGTACTCAAAAAGACAATTTCCAACGAGGAGTAGAATTGAGAGGCAAGCACTTTGATTGGCTGTTTCTTCTTTTCTTGTCCCTTAGATTTAGAGCTCTAGTTGGAGTATTGCATATATTTCCCAGCGTGATTACTTTGCAAGGATCCAAAATCAAAAGTATCTTCTTTTCAAAATCTTTCCCTATTTAGATATATCAGGTACTAGTGTAATTCTAAATTCAATGATAGTAAAGTGTACTGCTTACTCCTGAAACTTATTCAAGTAGTAAAATGCACTAATACAACCCCTAATTCCACTAAAGGAGGAATGTGTCTGTATTTTGATTTGTTCCTCATTCACGGGCATATTCTTGAATTTGATTCATATTACTCCAGCAACTCCTAACCTTTGGAAACACTTATATTGCTGCCTTCAACCCAAAGATCTGATGAGAGTTTACCTTGTTTTATTTACACAAAAATTAGCTACTTTGTACTGATTGCACTAAGGATGCTCTGCAGGACAGGTTATTCTTCTTGCTGAGGGTTGTCGAGGATCCTTATCTGAGGTTTGTAGAAATTTAGCGTTCAGGCAATAGATTAGCTGAAGTTTGTAATACTTGCTGGTACTTATTGGTCTTAGCTTAGCTTATTAACCATTCGGGGTTCTGTCTTCAGAAAATAATCAGAAAATACAAATTGAGAGATAAGGGACAGGGACAGCATCAGACTTATGCTTTAGGCATTAAAGAGGTAACTTTTACCACATTCATCCAGTTATTTTTTTTCTATTGATACCTCACCTTAGCTAATGTCATCACCAAAATAAAATCTTGCTTTCATTGCTAATATGATACGTGTAAGAACTGTTGGAGATTTTAATTTGTTCACTTTGGGGATCTTGTCCTTTATGTTAACCTTGGAAAATATCCTTGRTCTTGAATATCCAATTTATATCAAGAAAAGTTTCGCTTGCTTCAAACTCTTTTCAGGTTTGGGAAATTAGTGTTGATATGCACAAACCGGGTGAAGTGATCCACACGGTAGGTTGGCCCTTGGATCACAAGACATATGGGGGTTCTTTTCTCTACCATATGCAAGATAGACAGGTATCTCTTTCTACTTCATCTTATTTATTTTCTCATCCTATATGTCTGATCTGTCACCTTTTGCTAGAAGTGTGATATAGGCATTCAGAATGGTCATTACCTTAGATATTTGACTTCTCAATTCAAACCTGTAATATGCTAATTATTGTCACAGCATTTCATGGTGTTAATTTGAATGAGTCAAGTGTAACAAATAATATGACTGGGTTAGCAATTCTCTCTGGTTAAAGTGAACTATGATGGTGAAATATGAGAGTTTGGGACAACAATGGGGTATTAGCTAGTGTACTCAGCTCTTCGAGTGTAGCTTCAAGATTTCATGATTATGTTCTATGAAGAATAACAAGGGCTGGCAGTAGCTTGGCAAAGAAATATATTAAATGTTGAAATTTTTCTGGTAGTGAAGGTCCTGTGCTAAAGTAGTTAATGATTTTGGGCTTCGCTGGTCATTTAAGCAATAGAAATGGGGAGGGGTAGGTGGTCCATCGTTCATTAACATGCACTCCTTTGTCTCTGTAAACAGAGGTGAAGGAGAAAAGCTTTCCTTACATTTTATTCATCGTATATCCATAATAGGAGAGCTCCTAGTCAATCATGACAAGAAAGTTCCTAATCAAGTTCCTAATTAATCCCTATAATCAAGGGATACAATTTTCTAATTACGTGTAATCCTATTTACAACCTATAACTCTCCCCCTCAAGTTGGAGCATAGATGTTAATGATGCCCAACTTACTACAAGGATAATCAACTCGGGACCTGTTTAGGGCCTTAGTGAAAATATTGCCCAATTGTCCTCCATTCTTCACATTCTCTGTAGAAATTAAACCTTGCTCTATTTTCTTAGACTGAATATCCAGTTGAATGCCAAAGCGATTTAGGCCACCCATCATATAGGCAAAGGCCGTGGGTTCAAAATAGAAGGAAAGCAAAGAAACAAAGAGGTTCGAGATAAAAAATGTCAAAAAATCGAACCTTTCAAAGGGTGTTCTACACCCGAATGGATTTCCACCAAACAAAGCACGAAGACGGCCCCCGGTGAGATCCAAATGATACCCAACAAAGCACAAATATGTGTTTACGGTGAGATCCAAATGGTACCCAACAAAGCACAAATATGTGTTGACGGTGAGATCCAAATGGTACCCAACAAAGGTTTTCACCCAACAAAGCATAAATATGTGTCGACAGTGATATTCAAATGGTACCCAAAAATGGTTATTCTATACCCAAAATAGATTTTTCACCCAACAAAGCACAAATACTTGCTGGGGTGAGATCCAAATGTCACTCTAAGGGGTGGCCTATAAATATTTTCTAATCTCACTATTTTACCTAAGGGGCATACAAGAAGAGATATAAAAGGGTATGGCTCTGATACCATGTAACCAGAGGTGTTACGGAATAAGATTAGGAAACTGTAGAGTTTGATTAGGACTTGATTTGGTACTTCCCCATTAGTCCTATTATGATAGATTACGAACTTTCCTATTAAGAGATTCGTACTTTGTATACATATACGTGTTATATGATGAATAAAATACAAAAGAAAATCCCACAATTCTGTTTACGTCAGAGCTATATTRTCTCTTTATATTATTTATATTATTTTAATCAGAGTTGAATGAAAAAACTTTTCCTTACTTTTTATTTATCGTATAACACATATATACAAAGTAGGAATCCATATAGAAAACTTCCTAGTCAAATTGTAATCAAGTTCATAATCAATCCCTATAATCAAGGGATACAAATTCCTAATAACATGTAATGCTATTTACAGCCTATAACAGTCTCGAAACAATTTTTTTGACTTAAGAGATGTCATGCCAGAGTTGATCTATATATTAGTTTAAGAATGAACTAGGGAACTTGGTGCTAGGGTATTAGTTAATTAGATTTTGAAGAGAAAGCAAGGAACATTTAGAGCAACTATCTTTTTGAATATTAAAAATATTTGAAGTCTGGTTAAATGTGTCATTGTTAGATATTACATTTAAGGRAACTAGTTGTTAGAATGGACTAAGAAGTTTATGTGGACATTCATTTTGGAGATCAAGCAGCAGTTTTTACTTTATTTATTCTATTTTATGATTTATTTACTTATTTTGGTATTTCTATGTGACAATCCTTGTYATACAAAATGTATTGAGAGCTATAAATTTGCTTTAGATCATTATTTCACGCATCCGATTGTCCTAGTCTTGTTGGGATGTCAACCTCTTGCTGTTTATTCCCAATTATTGTTAAGAGGGTTTCATTTTCTTTGTTGGCTTAATTTTTAATTATTTGTGCAGCTTTCTGTTGGCCTTGTGATTTCCTTGAATTATCAGAACCCTTTCTTGAACCCTTATGAGGAATTCCAGGTAGATAGTCTGATATTCATAATTTCTTTTCTTATCTCTCTCTTCCTCTCTCCCCTTGCGTGCATGCGTCTTTCGCCTTATTACAAATCATTTCACTCTGTTTGCATTGTTTAGAACTTATACCGAGCTTATTCAAATCCTTCAGATGTTTTAGACCCAAGGTCTCTGTACTCCAAAGTGTTCAAATCTTTGTTTTTTTCTTTGTTTCATTTAACTTTTAAGTTCTCATTGCCACTTAATTGTATTGACCGGAAACTATATATATATTGCAACATCCACATTTGCTCATCAAATAAGAAGTTTATAAAACTCTCTTGTTCATTTTGTTATGAAATCCTCAATCACTGAACTGGACTCTAATTAAATGCTCGAAATTAATTGGGAAGAGCCATTCCAATTATATGCTCACAACATATGATCTCAGGGGAAAAGAGCAWATTTTAATGCTATTAGGTAATACTGCATTTGAATGAATCCAATCCAGTTCATAGAGGTATAGTTAACTTTTGAAATTTGGATCTTATGTAGGACAATAAAAGTTTACTGGTGATTTATGGTATGTTAAACTATTATTGGAAGCAGAGTATATATCTCATGTTTCTTGGATCTCCTCGTTTTGTAAACAAAATGATGAGAGAATCATAATTTATTTTGTAATTCTTGAAGCTAACAAACTCTTAACGTTCTTCATTTTGTTTATTCTTGTTTTTGGATCCTCGCATAGAAATGCAAGGATTCCAGTCTTAATCTTTTTTTTGGGCCCTTAAGCATGCCTGTTCAATGGGGAAAGAGCTGAGCATGCCTTCTTCGTGTCTTTGGTTTTCTTTGACTTTTCCTGAAAAAGTCTCCAATCAAAATGTGTTGGTATGTCGTTGCTTTTTTGTTCTCATACTAGAAGGTAAAATCGACCTAGCTCTCTTTGCTTGCTATTTCCCTTCCTCAGAAATTTAAAAGTCATCCTGCCATCAGAYCTCTTCTTCAGGGAGGAACAGTTCTTCAATATGGTGCTCGAACTTTAAATGAAGGCGGTTATCAGGTATATCATGATTGTTTATTCCTGTAATGTCACAGTTCAGCATGAAATCATTATTTGTTCAAGGTTTATTCTTTTTGTAATTCAGAATTCTAGGGTTATTTAGTTTCCTCGTTAGCTACCTTAATGGAGAACAAGAATCCAAGTTAGTTTAGAATACTAAGATTATTCTCTATATAATAGTGATCCAGCCTTGTAAAAAACATTAGCTATCTTAGTGGAGAWCAAGAACTAAAATTCACTTCGAGTACTGAGATTATTTTCTAATAATTCTGTCTTCCAGCCTTGTAAAAAGGAAAAAGAAAAGGGTTTATATTTTATGACTTTTATAGGGAATAGCCTTTGGCTTTTCATTCTTCCTTTAGAACCTAAGGTTTTGTAAATTAGACTCGTAGGGTTTCTGTTTTTGCCTCTAACAATGATAGCTTCGATATGAACTGGAGGCCCTTTTCTTCTTCCGGTGCTTCTGGCGGCTTTGTTTCACTGTTTCATCTGTCGGCGCCCTAAATCAATTAGGGAAGGAGCTTAACTATGTGCTAACTGAATGAAAATTATGCAGTTAGGAGACTACTGTGTCAATTGAGACTCCATCAACCACTTTTCAAGCAACATTCATTTTGACCTGTGAAATAATTTTTAGTTGAATTATGCTCTAACCATGTTTGGTAGTAAGTAACATCACTTTTGGCAACAAGTTGCTATTTTTTCCATCTGTTCCTTCGTTTTGACATAGATTCAGTACTTTCAATAATACTATCAGTTGATGCAAAACCAAATGTGATGTCAGTTAAATTTCAGTCTATCCCGTATCCAGTTTTCCCTGGTGGGGCAATTATAGGATGTTCAGCTGGCTTCCTAAATGTACCAAAAATCAAGGGAACACATACTGCTATGAAATCAGGTACTTGGCACTTATATTCCCTAGCTAGTGATATTTCTTGTGGATATTTTTAATTAAGACTCCTAGAAGTAGGTGAAATTGGAATTTAACTAAATCATGTCACACATATGATGTACAAACATATATGCATTGATATCTATATATGAAGTTATAATGAAGCTACCAACCAGACATCTAATCTCATCTAAGGGATTGATTGAATTTGAAAATTATAACGAAAAAATTGTTTTGGAATTGGTATGTGGTAGTTATTCGCACTTTTCCTAGTTCAGTTTTGGATAAAGAAGCCAACAAGCTATGCTTTAAGTATACTTGAAATGGGTTGGAATGCTTGTCATGGTWAAATTGTTTTTCTCCAAGTTAGCTAACAGTTCATAGTAAATCTTCATTAACAATTGGCTGAAGTGCAATGCTATTTTTGGTGGTGGAAACCYGGATATTTGCTTTATTATCCAGTCTTTCTGTGAAATGTTTTTGTGAGCACAATTTGCATGCAGTTAAGAAACAATGTGAGATGCTAGAACTATTTTCCATCTTGCGAATATCATTTTAGATYTCTATGTACTTTTGAGGATTAGTTAGAATCTTCTTTTCTTTGGAACTACGAAATGAAAAGATGTATAGCAAAAAGACATTGTGCATATTATTGGAAATCTGATCCTCCTTTTTTCTCTTTTCGTGGAAGCTAGGTGGATGTTTTTCGGTCTTTTTTCTCCTTCAGTTGTTCTTGAGAAAAAGGACAAGAAAATGCAAAAAGAAAGTCGAAATAATAGCCCGAGTTAAGAATGGAAAGAAATAAAATGTTTGAGCATATCTTTGGTATTTTCAAGTGAAGGATTGAAATGAGAAACAGAACACTTTCTTACCAAACTGAAATAAACTTTTCATAAAGCTTCGAAGAAGACTGGCAGAAATAACCTTTATAACTCTATAATACAAATCGTGCAAGTCTGGCAAGTTAAAGGGTTTGTTGGCAAAACAAATTTGGGATTTTATGGCGTTTTCACCTTTTTTTTTTTTTTTTTTTTTTTTTTTGAGGGCGCCCCCCCCGGGGGGGGGGGGGGGGGAGGGGGTTGGGGAGGGAATGTACTTAGGGACATTTCGGACATAATTAATCCTGTCTGTTTTCAATTTTTTCTCCTTGGTGTGCACCAGCACCCGGCTGGGGGAAGGTGGGTGAGTGTGAGGTAAAGGAGGGGACTGCTGCTTCTTGTAAGTTTATAGAGAAAATTAAGAGATCTGAGATAGACTTAATTTATTGGAGAGGAGATGGCGAAGAGATCCTGAATCACATCAAGTAGATTTCTTTGTAGCAAGAGACATCTTGATTTGTAGTAAAGATGCACCTGAGAATGAGATGGTTAATTTCTTAGTTTGAGAAGTTTAGTTGTTAATATTGCTCAATAGATGAAGGTGTCATGATGTATGCTTTTCTAGCTATGATAAAAATTTCCGAATGCAAATATATTGACGTACTGCAGGTATCTGTATCATAACTATTGGCTGCCTTTGCCTACCCTGGGCAAAGGGAAAAARTGAGAAGAAACATCTGCACTTTTTAATCTTCTGAATTTATTACAGGGATGTTGGCAGGAGAATCTGCATTTAACATGCTCCACGAAGGATCTACCATGGAAGTCTTTTGGGACAATCTGCGAAATTCATGGATTTGGAGTGAACTATATAAAGCAAGAAACTATCGTCCTGTGAGTAATTACAACTCAACTCTATAGCATGAAATATGCCCGTCTAAAGACATGATTTCATTATATTAACCGGATACATTGAGGTTTAAAACGTCATCAAACTGGAAAAATGACCTTATCACTCACTGGTTCAACTAGTGTCTGGATAGCACTTAATTGAGTTGCTGATGTCATAAATATTTTCAGTATTTGAAGTACTCGTAAATCCTAAATAAAATACTTAAAATATACTTAAAAGTATATGCCCAAGAAAAGAAAGAAATAGCAAAAATGATTAATTCTTTGGAAAAATGGTTGAAAGTTAGCCATTTCTATAGTAGGTAGATTCAAATTTATATAAAAACTTGTAGAAAAAAACAATAATAGTAAAAAACTGCTCTCAGCATTGTAATATATTTGAAACATTTAACCACGGTTCCACTATCAATAGTGAATAAATAAGACTAACAACAACCTGAGATTCTTCCTAAATTAAAGACTTAAATAGACCTGATTTTCACATACCATTGCATTGAAAGTCTGTACCATGTGTATTTTAAGTTTTAGATTATAGAAATACTAATGGTTTGAAATACTTTTACAAAGTTTTGGCTCACCAGGTATTTTACAAATTAGAATCGAGAGAAGGTTATTCTCTAAATAAATTTCGAAGGCACCAATCAAAAATATTGAATGAAGTTTTTGCTTTAAGATGAGTAAAAAATTACGTTTATATGAATAAAATTGTTTTCTTTCTTCTTTTAAATTTTGGAGTGTAAATTTGTCCATCAGAGCATCTCTCAAAATTAAAATTGATTTTTAGTTATCAATAACGTATTTGACTATGTGAATTTAGTTCAGAATGTTGATTTGTTTATCTTTTTTGAGTTTTAGAATTGGGAAATGTAATAGATCTATTTTATGTAAAAAAAATAATCACAGCAATAGGTTTAGCCTATTAGGTATTGGTGTGTTTAAGAGTTGTCATGCACTAGGGTTCAAAGCCTTTTAGTTACATCTTTCCTAATTAGGGGAATGTTTACACCCCCTCCAATTACATTTTTAGTCTYAATTGCAACATGCACTAGGTTCAAACCCTTCCAGTTACATCTTTCCTAATTAGGGGAGTGTCTACACCCCCTCRAATTACATTTTTAGTCTCAATTGCAACATAATAGTCAATGTTGTTTTGACAACTCCTATGTGACGGTTCCCTGTCAATTACATTTTTAGTGGCAATTGCAATATAATGGTCCATGTTGTCTAGACTGCTCCAATCTGACTTACACCAGTCAGACTGGGTGGGTCGAACCAGTTTAATTGAACTGGAATGGGTTTTCAACCTTCTGGTATGATAGCCAAACCAGGCTTGGTTGACTTGTCAACCATGTGCTCCAGACATTTTTTAACACGTAAGATGAGCAACATTCCAATTCCTAAAAAATCATTAGGGGGGGGAATAATCTCTTAATTATAGCAGGCACTAGGAATCAATTTTCGAAGGCGAATATTAAAGTAACAATTTTCAAATCTCATGTAATCTTGGCCTTCGTATTGCAGGCATTTGAATATGGACTCTTGCCAGGCTTGGCTTTAAATGCATTTGAACAGTATGCTATTTTCTCTTTCTTACAGCTTTTTAGATGAATCTGTTTATGTTTCAGTTAATTCTTGGGATTTTGATTTTATATACTGAAACATCAAATATGATCTTTGGCAGCTACATAGCAAAGGGAAGATCTCCTTGGACACTGAAGCATGGGAAACCTGACCATGAAGCAACAAAAGTGAGAAACTGGTGGCTTAAGAAATTAGTGATAAACAATCTTGCTCTTTTATACAAGTTAAATAAATGCCCTGCCTTACTTAATGAGTTATTATATTCCTTTCGGTACAGTCTACTTTTTTTCTTGTGGCATTTCTTGAGATGTAATTTTGACTTCTAGGGACATGCATCTCTAGAATATATTTGTAGTTTTTCTCTTGCACGTGATCTGGCTAATAGATGCCGGAGTTCTTTCTAAATTAGTCTGGCTATCTTGTTTCAGATCTGTGAAAGTTCGCTAGATAATRATATATTAGCTTCTCTTCAAACTGGCTTTGCAATTGTACTAGGCAAAATCTTTTTACCATTCTTAGCTGGAAAAGGAAATTTTGAAAGCAGAAATCATGGGAGTGAATGAGCGAATTTGTTTTTATCCTCTAAGGTCTTAGCAAGTAATGGTTTAAGAACTAATAATTTGTTCACCAATACATATTGATTAGTTTACTATGTTTGCAGGAAGCACAATTATGCTCACCAATACAGTATGCAAAACCAGATGGTGTTCTATCCTTTGATGTACCAACTTCTTTGTACAGGTACATAGTCTTTATGCATCTGCTTGGCAGGGGGTTGGGGTGGAAAGGTCTGTGTTTGATTCATTTCCTTGCACATCTCAATTAAGCTGCTGGTTTCTATTCATGATTCTTTTGACGAGTGGGCTCCTGAATGTGAAAAAGCTGAACTTGACCGTGGTTGGTGTTCAATATAGCATTGGGAATGACGCTTTGTTCTATCAAGAGTCAATATCTAAATTAATGAAGTCTTATTTTAGTGGTAAATATCGCCTTGGGTTTCATTATCGAAAGCAAAAACGATGACGTATAAAAATTGTATAATGGGAGTGAGCAATCACCTTGAAGGCATCTTCATCAGTACGGTCATCTTCAATGTATATTGGCAGATCATTGTCACAGTTGCTTAATCCTACATCATGACCAGTGGCAGTTGTGTTACTTTATTAACAAATTTCACCAGATTATAGAAAGTGAGATACAAAGACAAATAAAACTTAAATGGTGGATCGTTATGAATCCCCACGGTTATCTGGAAATTGTCATAGCCTGATTCAACATATGAGATCCTAAGCAGTGTGATATGGTATGAATTAAGAAGTGTCATATAATACTTGTTGCTGTACTTATATTATTAATTACCAGACAAAGGTGCTGRAAGACGTCTTAGCAGAACATGTTGCTTGTTGAAAAATAGGTGAAACAAGGTCTTGATGATGCTCTATGGACATAGCTTGAAGAATGAAGGAAATTCCTTGTGAATAATTGCTGTTGCTATTTGTCCCTCCTTTATTTATTTATTTCTTTCGGGTGGTTTAGGAGCAATACAAACCATGATCATGATCAACCTGCTCATCTTCGATTGAAAGACCCTCAAATTCCTCAAGTTGTAAACCTGCCTATMTATGCCGGACTTGAATCAAGATATTGCCCTGCACATGTTTACGAGTAATATGCTTGTCTAGCATGTGCCTTTTTCTATTTATTTTCGTTTGTCTGTCAATGACATTGTTCTATTATATAATTTGTATTTGTATAAATGAATAGGTATATACCCGATGATAATGGTCAGGTGAAGCTGCAGATCAATGCACAAAATTGCCTACACTGCAAGGTATAAGTGGATGAAAATCCTATATAGGATATTGCATACTAGTACCAATGTTGAAATTTGTTCAAAAAGTATGAAGTCAAATTGCAGCTTGTTATTTCATTAAGAGTAAGGAAATCTAAATGTTTCACCAACTAGATAGACAAAGTAAAGATAATTTATCAGAAGGGCAAAATAAAAGAAAAAGCTTAATGTAGCAGTAGGTGTGCAACTATATTGCATTTTATACCTATTTCGGTTTGATGGGTTGATACAATGTGGATCCTGATAGCTATGAGATCTATAGAGATAAACATGAAGCTGCCATGCATGTTGCTTGACTTGTGACATTACTTGTCATAGAAAATTTCCTTGTTTGTATGGAATAAGCTGCTTGGCACATTTGTAAAGGCAAAAACTGTCTGTTAAGGAATTAACTTCGCTTGAAAATGTTGTAACAGCTGTTTCTGAAAGGCAGTTTTTGAAAAGCAGCCATTGAGGTTCTTTTGCACAAAAGATTTGCTTATCATAACTTCTTAAATATGATTATCATTTGAGTTTCTGAACAGACTTATTCAGTAAGAAAAAGGAAAATAAAATCTAAGTTTAGGAAAAGGCCAATATCTTTTCGTGAATGAATCTTGAATGACGCCGCCAGTTGACTCTGTTCCATCTGTTCTTTCATAAACTATCATTTTGCTAGATGGATAGGTTCTAATTGGCATGCTAATTGTCAGCTTTCGATGGTATATAATCCTTGAAAACTTGTTTCGGAACCATGATTAAGTATGAGCAATATATTCTCCAAATGGCCTCAAACATTGTATAAAATTTTCAGTGTTTTGGCAAGAATCTCTTACTAAAACAGTTCTGTCTTCTTGCATCTCCCCACACTGTTGTCTTGAGGTATTGGTTTGCAGTTAACTAGACCATCTGCTGTAAAAGATAAATAATGCAGCAGTTTTGATGCTTGCCATTGCTTTTTTTTGTAGTTAATTTTCATTGCAGCTGCATTAGTTTGAATTAAACTTACAGGTAGTAATTCTTTTTCAGGCTTGCGATATTAAAGACCCAAAGCAGAACATTGAATGGACAGTGCCAGAGGGTGGAGGCGGCCCAGGTTACTCAATCATGTAGATAATCCTTGGAAATATTAATGAGGGGGGAATTTGTCAGCTCGTATATTGAGCAACAGATAAATCTTTATGCAAAATTTGGAATCTTGTAGAATAACGGATGAAGTTAGTACCACCTTTCATTTATGTCCTTGTAGTCAAACTAAAAGAATCCCAGAAYAGTTCTTTCGTTGCATAATTGATAGGTTGCTCTGAACTTCCATGATGAACTTTGGATGTCTGGTTTTGCATCCTTYGTCTCTTGCAAATGTTGCAATTCTGGTTACTTGCTGCATTTTTTCTGCATAACCAAGGCATTGATTCTCAAGCACAGGAAGCAGTGTTCTACGGTTGTGAGCTACAAAGTCTATTCTCCGGTAGATATTTGCTTTGGTCGCAGGGTTTGCTTATTTGTAGACGAAAGCAATCAGAGCCTTGGCCTCCTTCATTTGCTAGAATAGCCTGTCAGGGTTGACAATTGTATTTTCACCTGTTCTTCGTTTTCCTCTCGCTTGCAACATTGGCAAGGTCTTCRTCGAAGGGTTCCATGTTCCGTGACCGTATTGAATACAACAGACGTAAAGTATCATAAAGGTTCATTGTGCYGTTCACARAAACATTGAAGATTATTATAAATAATTTTTGTGAATAATTTTTTTTGCCCTTAAAATTTTGGAGAAGTCTTAGGATTTAATTTTTTATAACTAACTTTTATAAATAGAGAGTTTTTCGTTCACATCAAAGTTAATTATATTTAATTTATTATTTTCTTCTTATTTTATTGAAACGAATCTTTATTTTTTATTTTTGAACTTTTACAAGAATACATGTCTTCTTCTTCTTATTTCATTTATTATTTATAATATCAATATTCTTKAAGAATATTRAACTATTACTTTTAAAGTAGTAATATTGTAAAAAAACATGATATGATCATTTCAATATTCTTAAAAAATATCAAGTTATTATTTTAAATTAATATTATAAATCATTGAAGGGTATATCACAATCTATGCTCTTGGAGTAATAAAAGTAGTCTAAATTAATAACATTATATACAATCAGAAAAATTTTCAAACATTTTCAATACTCGCATATATCATGTATTCAAAATCCAACAAACATCCAATATGAAATAATTTTTCATCTGTATTTATATTTCGAATTTAACAAAATAACATACCAAAGTATGAATTATTTCATATTTTAAAACTTCCTCTAACACAGGTAATGCTAATCATAAACACTTTATATTTTAAAATATATTCTTCATACTATTTTAAATATAATCTTAAATCATGTACGAATAAAATTTATATTTTCATAAACTCATTAATATCGAATACAATTATGAAATTCGTTTTATTAACGAAATCAAAGAAATAATGGTTTCACCTTAAATCATGTGAATGCTAAGTGCTGTATATGAAGCTATGTTGCGACCCGGACGTGTGCTCAGGTAGCACGCGCGCAACAGCCTTGGTCGCCTGGGCGTCTGGTGGCCTAGGCGCCTGAGCGCTTGGTTGCTTGGCCGCCTGGCGGGCTTGGAATTTCTGCTCTTGGCTGGACTCAACTGATTGGAACAGAAACTAGACGGAGCTCGGATAGCACCGCTCATGGCAACAAGGCAAAGGCATCGCGAGTTCTAGCCAAGCAGTTGCCTGTTCTCTTGGTCAAACACCAGTGATCGGACCTGCAGATCCGAACGGTACCTGCGCGTACCAGACGAGCAGAGAAGCAGCGATGGCACGGCCCACGAGGGAGAAAGATCTGGTTGGCAAGGAGTAACGTGCAGTAGTCCCCCACGAGCGATCAATGGCAGTGATCTGGACAGCAGGGATCGCAGCGAACTCGGCGGCAAATTTGGGAGATCCGCTGCTCCAATAGCGATCTCCGATCGCTGTAGGTTGTTCCAGGCAGAGGCAAACCACCAGTGTCGAATGGTGGTGGTGTAGCAACGGCAAGGCTTGGCGTGGGGTCGGCGACGGCCGAAGGAAAGGCTGTGCGTGTAGCGGGGAGGGGTGGTAGCTACAGTGTAAAGGCGGCGGCGGCGGCGGCGAGGTGGAAAGGAAGAAGAAAATGATAGCTTTAGCTTAGGGTTTTAAATTTTTTTTTTCCAGACTTGGGCCCTAACCCAGGCCTTTGGGCCTCCCCATCYCATAATTAATCTAGCCTAATAAATTAAATTTTACGGACTTTCCTTTCGGCTAAAATTAGCATTAAATTAGCTTTTAGTTTCCGAATAAGGAACGAATTTAACGAGTTGAGCCTACACTAACGAACCAAAAATCCTAATTCAATTAACATTAAGATTTCATGATTAATTAAATGTTTAATTAAATAACAATCACATAAAAAATTTATCAAACCCCAGTTAGCACATAATTCATATGATCATACAAAATTCATAAAAATGAAAAATAATATCCTGGGTATTATAAAATTCCATCCCATAAAAATAAATTTTGTCCTCGAAATTTAGGAYTTAYCGAATAAGTGCAGGTACCTATCACGTATTTCCTCCTCTCYTTTTCAAGTAGCCTCTTCAATCGCATGATTCCTCTAGAGAACTTTGACTAGCGCTATCGCTTTCCTCCTTAATACCTTTTCCACTCTTTTCAATATTTCCACTGGCATCTCTTCGTAAGATAGGTTCTCACGAAGATCCAATTCTTTATAACTGAGAATATGGAAGGGATCCGGAACATATTTCCTTAGCATGAAAACATGAAACACATTATGTAAGCTTGATAGGATTGGTGGCAAGGCAACCCGATAGGCTAGGTCGCCCACTCTTTTGAGGATTTCAAAGGGTCCAACGAATCAAGGGCTCAACTTCCTCTTCTTCCTAAATCTCATAATCCCCTTCATAGGCGCCACCTTTAGGAAGACTTTGTTCCCAATTTCAAATTCCAACTCCTTCCTTCTCCTATCGCATAACTTTTCTACCTACTCTGAGTAGTTCTCATCTGTTGACAAATCTTTTCAACTGCTTTTACTGTGTATTGCACTATATCGAGACCCAACAACTTCCTCTCACCAACTTTATCCCAATGAATTGGTGACCTGCACTTCCTTCCATAAAGTGCTTCATAAGGGCCATACCAATAGTAGCCTAATAGCTATTGTTGTAGGAAAATTCCACCAAAGGAAGAAATTCATCCCAAGTTCCCTARAAGTCAATCACACAAGCTGTCAACATATCCTTCAAGATCTGATTCGTCCTCTCGATTTGTCCGTCTGTTTGTAAGCGAAAAGTTGTACTAAAATTCAATCGAGTACCCATGGCCTTATGCAAACACTTCTAAAATGCAGAAATAAACCTTGGGTCACGATCAGACACAATGGACAGTGGAACACCATGAAGTTTGACAATCTTAGCCACATACAATTCCGCATATTTCTCCATACTATAGGTAGTCTTAACGGGCAAAAAGTGTGCTGACTTCGTAAGATGATCCACAATCACCCACTCCCTTCCCCATCCTAGGTAACCTAACGATGAAATCCATGCTAATACGCTCCCATTTCAATTCCGAAGCCATAAAAGGTTGCAGAAAACTTGAGGATCGCTGATGTTCAGCCTTAATCTGCTGGGAGGTAAGGCAATGTTGAACAAACTCTGCTACATTGCGGCTCATGCTAACCCACCAGAAATGTTTCCTCAAATCACTGTACATCTTCGTACTTCCTAGATGAATCGAATAGGGCATATTGTGAGTTTCTCTCAAGATCTCCCCCTTCAAACCTTTATTRTTCRAAATCACAAGTCTRTTGCCATACCGAAGGGCTCCACCAACCGTGATTGCAAAGTTCGAACATTTCCCATTCGCAACTTTTGTTCGCTATTTCAACACTAGAGGATCATCCATCTGCACATACCTTATCCTTTCAAGAAGAGTGGGGTGCAAGAGTCATATTTGCGAAATAGCCTGATATGTCTGGAGAAATAATTTCCAAGTCGAGCTTTTGAATCTTTGCCGACAATGGTTTTTGACAGACTCACAAAGTGGCCACGGCTCCATGATTCCTCCTGCTAAGCGCATTTTGCTACCACATTAGCCTTACTCGGGTGATAGTTTATCACACAATCATAATCTTTTACAAGTTCTAACCATCGTCGTTGCTTGATATTCAACTTCTTTTGGGTGAAAAAGTATTTGGGACTTYTATGGTCAGTGAATATCTTGCACATTGCCCCATACGAATAATGTYTCYAGAACTTCAATGCAAAAACAATGGCAGCCAACTCTAGATCATGCGTCGGATAGTTTTTCTCATACTCCTTTAATTGCYTTAAGGCATAAGCAATCACCTTGCCATGTTGCATCAAGACACAACCCAACCCTTTTATCGAGGCATTACTAAAAATCATGAACCCTTCACAACCTTATGGAATCGTTAAGACCGAAGCGGTTGTTAGTCGCCTCTTCAATTCTTCAAAACTGCGCTCAYAATCTGCACTCCACAAAAACTTCATGTTCTTTCTGGTCAACTGGGTCGTGGGAGGCAATTTTGGAAAACCCTTCTACAAACCTCCGGTAGTAAGTGGCTAACGCAAGGAAGYTGCGAACCTCACCAAGATTAATAGTTGTTGGCCATCGTCGAACTGCCTCAATCTTACTCGGGTCTATTGCAATACCTTCCTTAGACAAAATTTGCCCTAGAAATGGTACGCTATGAAGCCAGAACTCACACTTCTTGAATTTTGCAAAGAGCTTCTCAACTCTAAGTACTTGGAGTACTTTCCTCAAATGCTCTTCATGCTCCTCCCCAAATCGTGAGTAAACCAATATGTCATCGATTAAGACTATGACGAACTGATCCATGTACTCCTTAAAGATCCGATTCACTTTGGTATCAAAGTTTGTATCTCCACATACTACTTGGCTAGTCATCACGTGAAACATAAAATAAGAGAATATAAGGTGAGCTACTAAGCTCACTATATGTCATGATGTTCAAAAATTCACTTTGTTAAAACTTTCCAAAAATGTTCYGTTCATCAAACTTTCCATACCTTTTTGTTTCATAAAATCGTGAGCTCACTTGGTTTAATGCGTAGCCATTAAGCTCTACAGTGGGCAATTATTATTTGAAATTTGATCAATTTTACCGGTAGAACCTCAAAGAGGTTAACATAACTTAATCTTTTCCTGAACAACATCTCATAAGAGGCTAATAACATAAGAATTCCCATCATATAAGAGGGTTAGGTCAGGTGCGCCGGTCCCCCATGCCCCATTTCTCAATTGCACCTTTCATGGTCTAAACTTTACACCCATTTTCAAAATTCTTTACGTTTGGAAACCATTAACATAAAAATCAAATCCTTCCATAACTCCATTCTCAAAATAATTGCTTTTCCCAACTTCATTCTTTAAGAACATTTGCTTTCTTAAATGCATGATTATGCCTATGCCAAAAATTGTGTAAAATACTATAGACTATATGCACATGAACAAGGATCACATAAACTCTGAACTTAAACTTTCCACCATGTCATCAAGTAGAAAAATTCACATACTTGAAATAAAACCATAAACCATATCACATAAAATCAATCCAATTATAACCATGAACTCACATTCAATTCGCATAGCGAGATTCAATCATAATAACAATATACTCGTATCATAATTAATAAGAATATGGTGATTTACTTACATACTTCAATATCAATTGTGAATTCACATTCAATTCACATAAGAGAAATCTAATTATAACAACAGTACATATGCATCACAATTAATGAGAATGTGAGAATTTACTTATTTGAAGTCCTTAGTAAATTTTGTTACTTTAAATCGCTAGTGGGGTGCTTTAGTTGCCTACAACGTCAATGTGCCAAAAGTATCCTAATATTAKTGCAGAAAGAATTTTCATCTKAAACTTGTTTAACCATTTACATTCATTTAWCATAGGTGTTTACCATTAATACATTCATCATTTTTCCTTTGGTGACATTAACCAATAATTCCCGAGTTTAATTTTTATGTCAATTAAAATCGAATTATTAATAGTATAATTAAATTTCATGACTCATAAATAGTTCTTAAAACAAAAATAATAATCTTAATCACAATATACATTATTTTATTGTACAAATCCTAGATCTCATATGAAATCGTATTCTGATATATTCTYAGAATTATTTCTCATTTTACTTAATCGTGCTAAATTAAATTTCACATTAAACATATTCCATAGTTTTCCTTAATTATTATTACATAATACAAAGCCTAGGGCATTAAGTTAATTTAAACGAAGAAAGTAAGGATTCACCTTGAATCCCGAACCTAGGATGTAATGGCGTCAATCACCCTTGGGAAAGGAATACGCTGTAGGCGTGCAAACGGCAATCCTAGTCATGCACGTGGAGCAGGCACTCAACTGGTTCAAGGAAAATGCACAGTGCCTGGTCGCCTGGGTGCCTGGCGATCTCCTTCTACAGGTGAACAATAACTAGAAATTCTAGTTATCTCGCGAWAGTAGGAACCTCAAGCACTCACTTGAGTCCGGYAGTGTAGTGACTACCGATATGGGCCGGAGCAACTGACGCGGAATAGGCATAGATCATGGCGACTCGTGGGATCTGGATGGATCTAGTACAGTGAGCAGCAAATCTTGATAGCAGCAACAGTGGGTCTGTAGCGGAGATGTGCGAGGAGGAAGAGAGGAAAGGAGAGAATGAGAAGAAAGGGAGTGTTGGCGACGATGGTTTGGGGAGGCAGAGGGAGAGGGCGGCTGCTAGGGTTTTAGGGTTAGGGTTCCTTTGGTTGAAGAAGATGAACAGTAATCTTCAATTTAAATATTTTTTTAACTAACTCAATCCTAATCGAAATTCCTTCATGGGCCATTTTTATTCCTTAATCAACTAAATTCAACTAAATTAAGATCTATTAGTTTCCTTCCCCCAAAAACTGAATTCTAGGTCCGGTCTTAGGTTTGAATAAGAAGAGGATGGACTTTAACGGGTCAAGTCTAAATTAATTAAACTAAGAAATTTTTTAAAATTTCACCTTTAAATAAATAAATAACTCACACATTAACACATAACAATAATAAATTAAAAAATATTATTTATTTCTAATTGGCACATCGAACGTTTCRGCTTACAAGTCTTCCACCGTGAAATACTCAAACAACTAATAATCATGAATATAATTTGTAATACCCGAAATTTTTTCTTTATTAATTTTTGTTTGATCGTGTGAAATTGTGTGCCAACTAGGGTTGAAAATTTTCTATGTGATTATTATTTTGAATTGCACGTTTAATAAGTACAAAAATATTATGTTTATCAAATTAGAGTCCTTAGTTGTTTAAAGGCTCGACTTGTGGGCCTATTCATTTCTCAGTCGGAAGTTAGACTTTTATTGAAAAGAAGCTCGATGCATTTAATTTAAGGATTTGGGTTAATTATGGGTGGGAAGGCCCGAAGGGTTTGGGTTACAACCCAAAATATAAATTTAAAAAAAAAAAGAGAGAGAGAAAATAAAAAAAGAAAGAAAGAAAGAAAAGAAAAACCTAAAAACCCTTTCTTCTTCTTCCTTGTTAATACTGCCGCCGCTGCCTACTCCTAGAAAACCCTATCGCCGATCACCACTATCTCCGCCTTCTGCTGGGCACCGTGTGCTACACCACCCAATCGACGATGAGCAGTTCAGCTGCTTGGAGGATTCTGCCCGCGACTCGGCTAGGCCGTGCGAACCCTTGCTCAGTTGCTCGTCGTGTTTGAGGTCGCCCACCCTCCCTCATCGAGATCGCTGACTGCCTAGGTGTGCTATCGTCGAGCCATCCGCATCTCGAGTCAGGCTACTGCGGCTCATGCAGTTGTTGTTGCTGTTCGCCGAGGCTGATCACCTGGTCGTGTCGCTACGAGTTGCCACACGCCAGGAGGCTGCTCGGTTCTGTTGAGCCGAGCAGACCACTCCAGGTCTTCCCTAGTTTTCTCTTTGTTCTCGGGTTCAGATTGGCAGTCTGTGGTCCGCGCCATTGCCGACCAAGCGGTCCGCTAGAGGTGCACAATTCACGTCTACCAGATCCATACCAGCTCTGGACAAAGCGGTTCGCCACCAGATCTGATCAATCTGCCATCTTCTTCTTCTTCTTCTTCTTCTCTGCTCAACGGTTTCGCCAAGACAGAGGAAGGACAGCGCTTTGCCGCTCGACGTAGCGGAGCCCATCTAGATCTGTTTCCTCCTTGATTAGATCTAGAATCCCTTGCCGCTTGGCTGTCACCTCTACTCTTGGTCATTGTTGCTGRGCTGTTGTTGCCGATGRCTGACTATTTTGGTCGGTTAGCAGAGTTTCGACCAGGAAGAAGGGGCAGCAATGCAGATGCCCAATGCCAGCGCCAGTGCCCAGACTCCCAGGCGACCAAGGCTGTTGCGTGCACCACTAGAGCGCACGCCCGAGAATCTAATACCACTCCCGCGACACTTGGACTTTGTGAACCTAAAGGTGAAAACGTTATTATTTGATATTGGAATTTATGACTTGTATACAATTATGTCCTAAAGTGAATTGGTGGGAGAACATAGATTAGATTTAATATTCGAGCTAAGGAGTTTAAATTGTACCCTTAAAAAGATGTGATAATTGGTAATGTGGAAGATGTGATAATTGGTAATGTGGAAACTAAGTATGGATTAATAAGTGGCAAATGACATTGTTGGAATAAACACTRAATATCTAAGTTGGGACAGTAGTACTAAATGGACTTTCCTTCTGTAATCAAAATTAGGTCGTTTCAAGCGCCTTAACATTGAGTACAGTCGAGGGACTTCACTTCGCAATTCAAATAAGAAACCTTTAACGTAAAGGACTCCGGGTAAGTAARTTCTCATATTTCATTAACGCTTATGAATGGATGTATTTGAATTCTTTTAGATAGATTATTGTGTTGTATACGAGATTTTATGCAAGTAAACCCCCATACCTGCCTATCTCTTTTGTTGTGTGTTATGTGGTGGCGGTATGGGATTGTATCATGAGATGTGTTAATTGTGTGGAATGTTTTTACGTATTYCATATCTTATACCATTATTATGTCGAATGGCAAGTTGATTACAATTGTATGCATTTCATGTCATAGGCATGTAATTAKTACTCTACATTATTCCTGGCACGAGCCATTCATACATTTAGAAAGTGAGTGGTTTAGGAAATGAAATTTTGAAAGGGAATGTATTTTATAAATTGTAACATGTTCAGGAAAATGTCAAAGTTTTTGGAAATGAGTGTAAACCTAGCCATGAAAGATGTGAGTGGAAAATGGGGCGTAGGCGACTGGCGCACCCAATCCAACCCTCTTGGAGGGTACGGAACAATGTAATGTTCACCTCTTTGGAGGTGAAAAGATGGAAGGAAAAGAAATGTGATGTTAACCGCTTTGCGGTTCTACCAGTAGGAATATAATCAGGTTCCAAATAATAATGGTCCACTGCAGAGCTTAATGGCTAGGCGTTACACTCAGTGAGCTCACGAATGTAATGAAATGAAATGTTTTACAAGTTATACATTTTGAAAGGAAAGATTTTGTAAAAAGATTACGAAATGRAAATGTTTAGAAAGTTTTCACTGACATGTACGGCATATTTATGCATTTATGCATGAGATTTACTTACTGGGCCTTATAGCTCATTCAATTTCTCTCGTTTCGCATTTCAGATAATGTGTAGCCAGATGGTGCGAGGAGGACGTTTGGGGGCAAACCATGATACCCTGAAGCATGTTTTAAATTAATTTTATGGATTAAGATAGTTGTTCACTAGAATGATTTTTGCTTATCATTAAGTTTTAGCTACTTTTATTTTAAATTCTTTGGGATTTCCGCAATTTCAATTTGAATAAATGTTAGGTTGGTAAAAGATTTGTTAGAACACATTATTAGTTGTTTGGATATTSTTGAGTTTAAATTGATAGTTATTGAAGGTGCAGAGGAAACTCTGTTGAGATTTTTATAAATCTCTTTTCTATTATAAATTTCAAGATTTTTATTATTTCAAAAATATCTAAAAATTCGTGTTAGTGAGTAAATAGTGACATTCTCGGGTTAGGATAAAGTTTCTTAATCTGGGRGTGTTACATAATCTAAYTTGTGGATTACAATATAACTTCTATAATTATATATAAAGTTCAAAAAAATAAAAAATAAATCTCGGGTATTACAATGTTTTATTAAACAATGGCAACTAATAGCTAGATCATTTCAATGAGAACAAACTTTTTACAAATTCTTAGAGATATGCTATTTTACATGAAGCAAACCTAATGCCAATAGGGCTAACTGGTCATCATAAATTCTCTCCTTTGAAATTGGCATTTGGTTATGAACTAGAACTTCAAAAGATTATTGATATGTAGAAAATAACAAATTTACATACCTAATGCTTGTATTGATTCAATCAGAATCACAAAATTACATTTATCATCGATAATTGTTTCCATTCGGATGGAAGTCTCAACAGGAAAAAATATTGATATATTAGTTTAATACTTATAAAACACACAAGAAATGTGGTAGTAATTCTAGGATATGCCACAAGCATGGTAGTGATTCTAAGGCACGTTAGAGACAAGGCATTTCTAAAACACGCTAGAAATATGACAAACGTCTTGGTTCTAAATATAAACAATCTTGAAAGAAAATGGGATTATATGATCAAAATGGTCATATAGGAAATTAAAGATGACCAAGGAATATTGATAAAGATATTCAAGTTTCTAAAATAAAATAAAGAGAGCTCTCAATATCATTAGTGATAATGAGAATCTTGAACGAGAATCAATTAAAAATGTGAACATAGACATGATTGGTCAAGATGAGAGATACAATTGAATCTTAATTAAATTCACTATCCAAACGTGAGGTTCTTGGACCTATAGTCCTGACACCACAAGGTGTAAAACCAGTTGACTWTATATGGACATTTATATGCAAAAAATAGATGAAAATAATGAAGTCGTGAGATGCAAAGTATGAGTRAAGTTTATGATTTTTCACAAAGACGATCGATTGACTATATGAAAATATATTCACTTGTAGTGAATATAATTACGTACAAATAATTGGTAAAATTTAGTAATACATGAAAACCTTGATATGCTTTGATGGATATAGTTACTTTTATTTAAGTGGATCAGTATACAATGACAACTGCATGAGAATCCCTAAAAGATTTGATTTGTTTGAAACATTTATTTGAAAAAATTAATCCATCAAATCCCAAAAATCCTTGCATGGATAAATAATCTAGATGTATTTGATATAATCAGCTTAGTAAGTATCTGTTAAATGAARGATATAAAAAGAAATATGTCTATCCTTGTGTTCTCATAAAAAAAACATATATTGGATTCGCAATTGTCAAAGTTTATGTTGATATAAATCTAACTGATATTCCAAAAGAGTTCAACAAAACTGCAGGTTACATCAAATGAATTTGCGATGAMAGATTTAAAAAGATAAAAATTTATCTTGGTTTGAAAATTTAACATTTCCTTAAAGGATTATTTGTTTATCAATTCAAGTATACAAAAAAAGTAACAAAACAATTTATATGGATAGTGCACATCAATTGGTATCCCTTATAGTCGTTAGATCACTTGAAGTGATAAAGATCACTTTTGCCCACTTGAAGATTAGGAAAATATTCTTAGTCGTGAAGTACTATACTTCATAATTGGTACTTTTTCTATAAATTTCCTTGCAAGTCATAGTTATCTACGAAACATTATATCCTAGAGATTTGTTAAGCGCACTATAAGAGGTAGATGCTCAAATAATTAAAAAATATTACAATTCATGAGCTTATATTGCACAACTCAAAGGAGGCTACATCAAAGGAGATAGAACAAAGCATGTTTCGTCAAATTTCTTCTACATGTATGAACTTTAGAAAAAGTGACGACATCAATGTTCATATTCAATCAAGTGATAATATGGAGGAAACCGATTCATCATATTGGAATGAGTCGCATCAAATATATTTAGTTATCATCTATATGAGGGGATGTGACTRTACTCTTTTTCATTCATTCAGGTTTTGTTCCCCYAGGTTTTCCTGACAAGGTTATAACGAGACACCAATTAATAGTCCAACATCAATTGTACTCTTTTTTCATAATTTAGTTTAGTTTTTCCCAATTCGGTTTTCCCAAATAAGTTTTTATGCGGCAATTAGTGTATGGATTAGTCATTCAAGGAGGAGTATTGTAAATAATTATTGGTGAATGACTTCTCCACCCTTAAAACCCTAGAAGTCCTAGAGTTTAACCTTTATAAATAGAGAGTTTTGGTTCACGTCAAGGTTAATAATATTCAACTCTCCTTACCTCTCTTCAACTCTCTTCTTTTACTTTTCCTTCTTAGTTTAAAACTAAAATATAATTTTGGGAGGAAACAACAGATATCCAAAGAAAAGTGGTTTATGTTTTTCTAGAAACACAAGAAAAATATGATACTAAACCAATAGTATCAAGAGATGGCAAGAGATAGCCAATTGGTATTTTGATTGGTCTCCAATCCTTGAAACAAGAAYATCTTTTTATCTTATAAAATTGCTTGTAAGTTCCCATTCAAATTAAGTATCTAAGTCAGTGAAATCCAATCTATTATCTCCATCTCACACTTATATGTCGTATTTGAAAAAATATATTTTAAAATACATGTCATTTTAAAAAATTAATGAAGTATTTATAAAAACATTTCTCCACTTTACCTCTTAATTTATTAGTTTTGTAACTCTCAAATAGTAAAGACTTTTCATAGTATTTACGAGTTTCTTACTTTGTGTGCATGATCCCAATTTGACATGTTATTTGAAATGAAGGTAGTAATATTACTACATCCATTTTGATTTACATGTCGTGAACGAATCCCTGATCCCCAATCACTAAAGGTTTAGTGGGATAGAGAGATAAGTTGTAGAATAGAAATTTGGATGGCATACAAGTTAGAAGAATTTGAGTAGGGGGAAAATAAAAAGTTTGAAATTCAAATTGTTGGATAGTGGTTGGCTATGAGTTAGAAATGTTTAAGGTTAGAATTCATTTGGATTGGATCAAAAATTTTGGATTACAATCAAAACTTCTTTCCTATTAAAATATGAATATGAAAACAACATCTTTTATTTTGGATCAAAATCAGCTATTTGTAACAAAATATTTCATGGTTTTCATTAACTATTCATATCCAACCGTCAACGATCTAAATATTCAATTGGGAGACCAACAACATTCCTTAGCACAATAGTCGACGATGATGCAGCTATTGTCGACTATTCAAGATCTACATTCAACACTAAAATCATTTCATCCAATCCAAAAGATAAATCGTCAATGGTATCAAAAGTACTGTCGACTATTCAAAATTTGTATTCAAACATTAGCAAAGATGAAACTTCCAGACTACTATTAAATTTCCAAGACTAATAATTGAAGAAAAAATTAAACTAACAACAACAAAATAACATCGGACGGTTTGGGGATTCAATTAGAAACATCCACATTATCTCCATTGACTCTTTCCTTTTGCCCTATTGTGTCTTTGTTGATGGCTTGGTCTCCATCAAGGCCTTTCCTTTCACCTTGAGCGTCCTTGTCGATGGGATCATCTCCATCGACAACTCTAATGAGGCCCTGTGCGTAATTGTCGATGGCGATGGTGCCCTCTCTACAAATCTATCAAAAATCCCACTTCAACTTCATTCTTCAAGATTCTTGAAAATTTCGGCGGGAAGATTTCTTTCTTAAAAAGAAAATCTTCTCCTCACTAATTCTTTTGTAACTTCTCCTTTAGGTAGTTGAATATGATTCATGACAAGATTTTGGATGCGAAAGTTGCATTCAACACAACCATTTAAGATTTGAAGCTATCTATGAAACCTTTTCCTTCAGCTACACAATTGTCAACAATCGCAGTTGTCTGTTATAAGATTTGAAACTCGACAAGAGAAATTCAAACTCCCGTACAATACACTATTTACCTTTGTCTCTTTTTATGAGATTTTTGGAAGATTGGATCAGTTGTGAAAGAGTTTATAAAGTGGAATCAAGTTAAATAAGAGGAACTTGTATACAAAAATTTTTGGATTAAAAAAAACATAGAACAAATGTAAAATAGAAGTTATCCAAGGGCTTGGATAACTTGTAGTGCCCTGTCCAAACACTCTAATTCTATYTCTCTCTCCTCCTTTCATTGGATGAATATTTCCTTTTCATTAATTATGTGAAATTTCAAAATTTAACTTTTAGTTTACTACAACATTAGTAAAGGATAAATAGGAAAAACAATTATTAAATACTCCATCAATTTATAATATGATAAGTATTTAGAAACAATAGAATTTCTCAAATCTGAAATGTAAATCAAAATGGAGATAGTAGTTAAACTTTTAAGAACTAAACAACGATAAAAAAGTTTAAAGCATCAAAAGTAAAACTAAACAAACGCTAAACCAGTCATTGCAAAATTAACAAGATTAATAATAATTAAATAAGTGTACTAGGATTTAGATACAAAATATTCAAACAATGTCTAACTAAAAGATTTCCTTTTAATGTAGTAATTTTCTTAGGTTGAATGGAATTCATTTCCAGGAAATTTGACTAATAAAATTAGAAGAAATTTTGTAAATTGTCACATAACTATTTATATTTTTTTATAAATGACACTAAGCTTTTTTTTAAAATAAAACTTTTATACTACTACTCAACTRTTTTTGTTCATTTATTTATTACCCACCATCACTCAATATGGTGGACTTCTAGTCAAAGGAGTCACATGGACTGACTTTTTTGGGTATAAAATGGATATGCATCAATCACATAATAGAAAATGTACAAGTGATTAGATGACCAAAACCCGATGGATATGGTTTTTGSTGATTCTCAAGTCAATACATTTTTATCTAATGATCCTTAGTCTCACTCCCTTGGGTGGAAGAACAAAATCAACATCAAATAAATATTTGTCGCACCAAGTCCAAATTTGATGTAGTGTAACCCCAAAAGTAATGTTCCAGTCCCCTCTTAATTTAAATTCCAATCAACCCAAGTTGTTTCATTGCTTTTAGAAAAGAATATAGAATCTATATGGTTACCAAGGAGTCCCTGCCAAGTCTCACAAACCTAATTACATTCACACACATCATGGATTCCAAACTTTCTTCCACCATTGCAAATATGACAAAGAGGTGATCCAAGCATTTAAAYGATAAAGGAGAGCCCTCCAACAACACGTGATGTTTTGTTGGAGAGCAAAATCATCAAATTAGTTGATTTTCCTTCAAGATYGAAAATATTTTTTTCTTACTGGACCCAAATCCATCATACGACCCGAATTAAGTAACATAAATTACTTAACCTAATTTATCTTTCTTTCCTTTTGATGGAACAAATGCTTGGGTTTGTGGTAAGCTGCTTCGTGATAACTTTTTGATCTACAGCTACCTAAATGCATTGAGTTCTTCACAACATGCAAGTAAGGAAAAATATGGATTTTTTGGAGTAGATTGTGAGGAAGGTTTTCGAAGAAATATCTAAGGGAGACCTTGTCTCTTAGACTATAGTTGTTTCGAAAAATCTACAAAGTGGGAGACATGAGGAAGCTCTACACATGTTGAGGGAAATGGGAAATGCTAATCTGAGGCCCAATCATTTTACCTTGTCCAATATTCTCCCTATGTTTCCCAAATATATTGATTACTGAAACAAAGAGATTCATGGGTTTGATAGAGATGTCTTTATTGGAATAGTTTGATTTATATGTATGCCAATTGTAATTAGACAGAATTCTTTTGTTTCTTACGTAAACATGATCTTGTTTCATGGAACTCGATCATAGCAGATCCTATGTAACATTTTGCTTATTAATTTGTACAGTAAATGGAATTTATTATGCTTACAATCTTGTATCCARGATGAAGGTCTGAAAAACATTTTACAATAATAAATTTACATTTTTTACACATTAAAATTTCATAATTTATTTAAAGCAAATAAATGTCAACTTAAAATATCACCACCAACTTTGGAAAATTCAATGTTTCGACCAATGAGGTGATGACACATGTCAAAGATGATAATGTTCAACCAGTGAAAATCCATAATGTAGCTTGGTGAATCAAACAATGCCACATCACTCTTGAATAGGGCCTTAACCAATCAAATTCTCTCGTCATACTTATAAATAGGGGGCAAAGCTCAAAAGGAACGAACAAAGATTATACCGGCAGAATTGATAAAGTTTTAAGGCCTTATAGCTCTCTCTATTTGTCTCTAAGCATCAAGGTTTTCCATCCAACAAATCAAAACTAGCTTTGAATTTCAAGGCTAGCAGGCTTTGGAGTAGTCTTCAAAAAATTTAGAGGAAAATCCACCATCAAATCCAAGATCAAGTTACGAATATTTCGAAATCAAATGTAAAGAAAAGAATTAGCAAAGTTAATTCTCAAATCAAGAATAATATGGAAATCRTAACTAAGTTTATAAATTATTATTTGGTGAGTTTTTATTACACAATTTTAGTTTTGATTATTTAATTAAGTCTACAACGAAATTTGATTATTTTGGATCAATTGAAGTCGGACCATTGATTGAAGTCTGTCTAATATATTATGAAAATGACCCAAATTGCATTAAACCCAGATAAATTAAACTCATTTCATGGTGGATCATATAATGCGACCCAAATAGATATAAGAAGTCCAATAAGATATATTGCTCAAGCAACAAGAAACTCATTCAAGCTACAGGCAGTTACCTAAAAGGATATGAACTCTTTGCCTATAAATAGGGCACCTCCTCAAGATATAATCATATGAACTCAAGTTTCCGACGCAGATAAAAGCTCTCGATAGAAGGAAGCTCTGAAGAAGATGTTAGAGATACTTTGGAAAATTGAGGATCAAGAACCCGCACTAGTAAATATACTCAAAGCTTCTACTTTTGCGCTAAATCATTGGATCGTTTATAAAAAGAAGTTTCAAGCTTCCCTTCTTCATATATATTGAAGAAGGTATGCAAGGCTCTTTCATGTATGGCTTTCAATAAGACTTTAGAATCATCTCCAAGTGACATTACAAGCCCTACGCTGTAACACCCCCAGATTAGGAACTGTCCTAAGCCAAGAATGTTACATCATTCCACTCGCAAATAAACAACTATCATTTAAAACTCAACATTTATTCAAAATGAAAATAGCGGAAGCCTCAAGAATTTAACCCATTGAAAAATAATATAATTATCTTATTATATGAAATAAGTTTGAAACAAGTTTCCGGGTATCATAGCTGGGCCACAAGCGACCTCCTCGTCCCATCTGGTTACATATCATCTGAAATGACACATAAGAAAAGAAATGAGCTAAAAAGCCCAATGAGTAACCTCAATGCACGAATGCATCAACCTGTCCTACATGTCATGAAATTATAAAATTTTGCCTTTAAATAAAAACTACTTTCCAAACATTCCTTTTTCAAAATCTCATTACAAAACATTTCCTTCAAAATTCACTTACAATAAAACATTCCATTTCCTTTTATTCGTGAGCTCACTAAAATGTAACGCCTAGTCACTAAGCTTGCAGTGGGACATTCTTATTTGGAACCTGATTCCTACCGGTAGAACCGCAAAGCAGTTAACATTCCCAAAAAAAAAAAAGTTTTTTTTCATACTTTCACCTCCAAGGAGGTGAACATTCCATTCTTACCTACCCTCCAAGAGGGTAGGGTAGGGGCGCCGGTCCCCCACGCGCCATTTCCCACTCATATCTTTCATGGCCAGGTTTATACTCCTTTTCGAAAACTTTAACATTTTCCTTTAAAATTTCATTTCCTAAACCCTTCACCTTCTAAGCGTGTGAAAGGCTCATGCTAAATGTGATGTAGGATTCTAACTACATGCTCATGACATAAAATACATACAGCCTTATATGACATAACATTTGACAAATAGTACAAGATATGAAACATAATAACATATCATTTGACGTAAAAGTGATACAGGATATGAACACATTAACATTCCACACAATTACACACATCAACATACAATCTCATACACAACATATTAGAGCAATTAAAAGAGTTCAATTACATTCTTTTATAATGTTAATGAGATGGGAGGATTACTTAACCGGAGTCCTTTACGTTAATGGATTCCTACTTAAATCGTGATGGGAACTCCTTCAACCGTTCTCAATATAAGGCCTCGAAATGACCTAGTTGATTACAGAAAGAGGGTCTACTTAGTTTGATCGTCCCAACTTAGATATTATATGTTTAATCCAAGAATGTCCTTCATAATTTATAAATTCATATTCAGTTCTCATATTAACACGTATCACGTTATTAAGGTTACAATTCAACTCCTTAGTTCGGGTAATCTATATTTATCCATAAATTCACTTCTGGGTATAATTATGTACAAGTCATAAAATTTCAATATTAAGTGTTAGCGTTTTCACCTTAAAATTCACAATATCCAAATGTTGCGGGAGCGGCATTGGATTCCCGAGCATACGCTCWAGCGACTCRCACAACTGCCCTGGGCATCTGGGCGTCGGTGAGCTTGGGCGTCGGGCGCTGGCACTGGGCGCTTGTTGGGCACCTGGTACTGCTGAGTACCGAGCTTTGTTCTTGGCCAAACAAACTCACTGTTGGGTCTGGCACTGCTGAGTACCGAGCCCTGTTCTTGGCTAAACAATTCAGTTGATCAGCCAATCTATTTTTGGATGACTTCCGGCAACTCTGAAACTGGCAAGGGACTGCAAATCTGTTCAAGCAGCAACACTGTGTGTAGCAACAGATTAGCAGAGATCTAGTCAATGCTCCTTGTCGCACGACTAGAGCTGCGAAGCTTCCGTCCACAGTGAGTCACGACCTCGGCCGCAACCGGTGGATTCGCAGTGGCAAAAGATCTGGCTTTAGTTCAAAGAGAAAAACATTGAGCACAAGAAGAAAATGGCGACGGCAGACCTGGCGAACGGTGTYGYGCAAACCTGGTTGCGCAGAGAAGGGAAGGTGACGACGGCAGATCTAGAAAATGATCGCGCAGATCTGGTCACGCTGAGAAGGAGAGGCGGTGACGATGACAAATCTGGCTAATGATCGCACAGATCTGGTCCCGCCGGGAAGGAGAGGGGGAAGATGGCTTACYGGATCTGATGGTAGATCGCGCGCCTCTAGCGGACATTTGGTCGGCACTGGTGCGAACCTCATATCGTTGATCCGAGTCCGAGAGCGAGAGAGGGAAGTTAGAGAAGAGACTCGAGGAGGGACGGGCGGTCTCCCGGCCTGCGCCTCACAGGGACTCGAGCAGATGATCAGCCTCAGTGACGCGTATTGCGAGCGGCATTCGAGCAACGGCGTAGTCTGGTGCGGTGGCCCATCCCAAACCGTGGCAAACAGCGGCCACTTCAAGCATCAGTAGTAAAGGAAGGGAAGAGAGAAGGAGAAGCGAGGAAGGGCCGCGACAAGCGGCGTCGGGTAGGCAGAGGGAAAACGGTGGCGGCGGCGGYGGCGTTGTACGGGAGGAAGAAGATGAGGGTTTCTTTAGGGTTTTTCTTTTTCTTTTYTTTTCTTTTCTTTCTTTTCATTTTCTTATGTATTTTCTTTTTTTAATTTATATTTTGGGCCGTAACCCGAGCCTTTCGGGCCTTCCCATTCAAATTTAACCTAAAATTCGTAAATGTAATATAACAGGCTTCCTTTCGATAAAAAATTTAACTTCCGACTAACAAACAAATAGGCCCACGAATCGAGCCTTTAACCAAACGACAACTCTTATTCGACACGGATAATATTTTCGTACTTATTAAACGTGCAATTTTAAAACATTAATCACATATTAAATTTTCAACCCTAGTTGGCACACAGTTTCACACAAAATCAAACAAAATTAATAAAAAAAAAWTTTCGGGTATTACATACGCAGTGTCCATGATGATGGCTGGCGTCATCTCTACTGACGAGCAACTCACCAACTTAACAATATTAGTGGATGGGTTGTTGAAACATATAGAGAATCAAGAAGCACAACTTGTCAAGTTAGTAGATAAATGGAAGCAATTGTTAAGAATAGCCAAACTTTGGGAAACCAACCCATACTTCATGATGAGRCAATGTCAAAGCAAGTCAATACGACGACATCAAAAGTGGTGGATGAAGATATTCAAGTAACTTACGATGGCTTGATTCCTTTGGATCAACTCAAGGAATTTATCATGGGAACCATCAAGGAAAGGTAGATTGAGATGCTAAGTCTTCTCAAACCTATATGAAACCTTATACCTCAAGAATCAATAGCATGAAGATGCATGATGAATATCAACCACCTAACTTCTAGCAGTTCGATGGAAAGGGAAACCCGAAGCAGTATGTGGTCCATTTTATGAAGAATTGAACAATTTTGGTACAGATAGAAACTTCCTCATCAAACAGTTTGTCCGTTCTTTGAAAAGAAATTCTTTTGACTGGTTCAAAGATTTAGAGCTTGGCTCCATTGATAGTTGCAGGYAGCTTGAGCACGAATTTTTGAACCATTTTTACAGTACATGCAGAATTGTAAGTATGGTGAAACTAACCAAATACTCAACAATGAAAAGATGAGCCTCTTGTTGACTACATCAATAGGTGGAGAAATCTAAACTTGAAATGCGAAGGATTGAGTGAAAATTTTGACCATAAAAATGTGCATTCAAGGCATTTGGAATCTTCAATATACATTGAAAGACATTCAACCAAAAACGTTTGAAGAATTAGCTACTCATGCTCATGATATGAGAAGCTAGAATTTCAAAGTGGGCAACATTTCCTCAAAGTTTGAAACCATATAGTCAACCAAAACAAAATACAAATGCTCCTTATTGCACGAGCCTAAACTACACGTTACTCCTTAGTAAGAGTTAAAACTGTCTAAATACCTCAAAAAAATTGAGTAGCTTCTTRTTGCATGAGCCTAAACTGTACATTACTCTTTTATAAGAGTTAAAACTGTATGAATGTCTCAATTAAAAAAAAAAATCAAGTTGTTCCTCGATACACAAGTCTAAACTGCATAGGTTCAAAATGCTTCGTGATTGCACGAGCTTAAACTGCAAGTTCCTATCATGCATGAGTTAAAACTGTGGATGACAAACAAGCCCCTTTTGAACTACATTATTGATCCAGATTCTCCTCAAGATACATAGACAGCTTGAAATATGGTTCAAGTTCCGTTATTATTAAAAAAAAAAATGATTTGTGGGTTTTGAATTAGTTCTCTTGATTGAAGACTTAACTTTGGATTATAACTCAAGTTCCCGATTTAACATGTGAACTTAACAAGTCTTGCTCTCAAGTTTGATAAAGACGGATTCGTTACAATTCTTAAAGTGGGGCATATGTAGATATTAAAAAATTAATTAATTTAATTAATATTATGTCATTAAATTTGGTCTTGATTATTTAAGTAAGTCTACAAAGATACTCGATTATTTTAGATAAATTGAAGTTGGGCCATTGATTCAAGTCAATGCAATACATCATGAAGATTAACCAAATTACATTAAGTCTAGATAAATTAAACTCATCTCATGGTGAATCATATTTATTAAGGCAAATCAAAAATAAATAGTTGAGTTGACCCAATATAAGACGTTAATTAAGATGGATTGCTTATGCAACAAGAAGCCTATTCAAGCTACAGACAATTACCTAAGAGGATATGAACTATTTGCCTATAAATAGGGCACCCCCTCAACACATAATCATACAAACTCAAGCTCTCGAGACAGAAGAAAGCTCTTGATAGAAGGAAGTTCTCAAGAAGATATTAGAGACAGTTGAAGAACTAAAGATCAGGATCTCCCTCTAGCAAATATACCCAAAGCTTCTCCTTTTGTGGTTGATWGTTGAATCACTCAACGAAGAAGATTCAAGCTTCAAGCTTCCCTTATATATGTTTTTTCACATTAATGCAGATAAATATCTGACCTTTGAAGCTAACATATTTACAAAAATAATCGAAAGATATTTTWTGATTTATAATTTTTAAAAATTGTAACTCACTTATTCAAAAAGTAACAAATTAGATATTTATTATTATTCATCTTATTTTTTAATTAGATTCGAAATTTGTTTGTATACAAACTTTTGATCATCTTGCAATTAAAGTGAAGGAAAATATCTAGTACGACTTGATTTTTTCTATTGATTGTCATGKTGGCTGTCATTCTTCCCGACACAATTCATTGTAGCTATCTTTATGAATTCACTAATATTTTGACAACAATATTAATAGTTAGTTGGTAAAACCAATAATGTATTCGGTCCAATGGGGTGATCCAATCGACTACCGTGCTTAGTGTATTTGGTATACCCTATACTGTTTGGAAGTACGAAGGTAAACCCAARATGAAAGACCCATTAGACGATCGTGGTTCATTCGGCTACTCCACTGAAAGAGTATTTATACCTCATATGTCATAATAAATTTTGGGTGAACCAAACATTAAGRAGCCACTGGGGGACTGGGTATATCACCATATGTTGTAGTGTGTGGTCTATTCAATTATGTTGCTTGCTATACCTTAAGATGAATCGAACATGACGGGCTATTAAATTATTAGGTATACCTTCATAGTATGTCGTTGATTTGACAATACTTAATAAATTTTTATGTCGTAAATTATATGGTAARTATTAAGGTGAACCCAACATGAGGGGGCCATTGAGTGAGCAAGTATATTCTCGTAAGGTTGTCGTTCATTTAGCTATACTATCTAATGTATTTGTTACACCCTATATTGGCAGTGAAGTGTATTTGATATATCCTATATTGTGTGATAAATATTGGGACAAACCCAGCAGGAATGGCGCATTGCGTGATCGAGTACATAGGGTATCGTCCGTTCGGCTATACTGCTTAGCGTATTTAGTATGGCAAGCATCAGTTTGAGCTCAATCTCACATTTTAGCGTACTTGATTTGGTAAGCATTAGAGTAAACTCAATATGAAAGCCCATTGAGTAATAGGGATATGCATATCAGTTTTCAGACCCTTTGTAGATTTTGGTGTATTAATGASAATGTCGTCAAGATTATTWGTCCCTCACGAAGACTTTTAAATAAACTTTTAACGGGACTCTCACTTTCACCATGAGAAAATTAACAAAAATGTTGCAACAATTTCACCCATTAGARGCGTTTCAGAAAGTTGATCACTTTGCAGAATTAAGGAGGGCAAGGCATAATCATGTGTTTGCATATAAGCAACAATGTTATTCATTCTTGGTTCCACTTCTTCCACAAAAAAGTTAAGCCTCAAAGGCAAAGGAGGCATCTAAAGGATAGCCTAAAAGTGCTAGTGTATTACCGCTTGTAAAAGCAACTTCAAACATAGCAACTGACTTCATCACTTTCTATTGAAAAATTTGGGTTATTTACTAGCAGAGCAGATAATCCAGATAATCCTGATAATCAGTAACAAAAGATGGCTCCTCAAACAGAATATCAAAAGCTTCATTTATGGAATCAGCTCTTCAGCAGTTTCTTCTGTGTAATTAACAGCTATTTAGAGGGAAATGATTCTCCATACCAGAGGAAGAAAGAGGGGACCAGCTAATACATAACAAGTCAGAACAACTTCATTTATTAGCATACAGAAAACTGCAAAAATATGCATACAAAACAGCATAGGCAATAAGCAGAAAGAGGGTAGGAGGGAAGGACAAACAGGCACATCTAATAACCAATTAAACTATTTAAGAACACCAGACCTACCATTACAAACAAATTCAGAGTAATGACGCTGAATGGTCCACATGAAGATACATTYGAACCAAATTACTGTCGTCTTCAACTAGAATTTAATGGACTGCCTAAACAGTAAYGATACCTAGATGGTTTCCTAAGCATGCTAAGAAGAAATGTGAAGTTTTGACTACGCAGAAAGTGAAACTGGACTACAAGGATTCTAGGCAAAACACTAACATCCCTCACAGGATTTTGCAATTCTTAATCTTTTGATGAAGAGGCATTCATGTCTGAAGGATTGTCATTTTGAGCATGAGATGAAATGGGACCTCTCAATTTCAAGTCTCCTGTTTGCTGCAATGACTGCTCCTGTTGCTGCATCAAAGATTGTGGCTGCTGGTGCTGCTGGAACTGATGCAGTTGATGCTGTTGAAATTGGTGCTGTTGCTTCTGCGAATTTATCTGCAGCTGTTGAAATTGCTGAGCCGTTAACATTGTGTGCATTGCATGGTTACCAGAGTAATATTGCTGATTAGCTCCAAAGGATTGGGAAAAGTTCATCATAGGTCCTCCATTTGGCATTTGGCCAGTTAGTACCTTCAAGTGCTGGATCTCCTCCTTCAGTGCATCATTCAATGCTAATAACAGGCAAAACAAAACAAAACTCAGTTGGCAGTTTTTGAAATAAACTTAACAGCATTGGGCACAATAAATCATGCAAGCTATAGATGAACAAAGACATCATTGGCCGAAATCACCTTTAGGTGGTAGAAAAAAACCACCAGGAGTCTGAAGCACCAGACAAATTCTTCTGCCTAACTATCTTGCTTAATTGAACATAATTTAACATAACATAATTGCCCATATATCAAAATCATTTTGCCAACCATTGTCAATTAATAGAATAGCCCACGCATATTTCTAGAATGTTTAGCCAAATAATTTTACTAAAGTTAGTTGATCATTAGATATATATATATATATATATATATACATACATACATACATACACATATACATCCTGGATAATCAGCCTTTTTTGAATAAATAAACTTTATGGATTAGCAGATCAATAGAAGTGAATGCTGTGCAATACTTAGACTGAATATATGCAGAAACAAAGAGGACCAATCAACAATAATCTCGTTGCAGCGTGCAGCGTGCAAACAGAAACAATTGTTTTTAATTTTTAATGATGCTTTTCCCTGGAATCAACACTACACGCTGCAACGAGATTATTGTTGATTGGTCCTCTTTGTTTCTGCATATATTCAGTCTTAAGTATTGCAGAGCATTCATTTCTACTGATCTGCTAATCCATAAAGTTAGACTATCCTTCTTATACATGGAGAGAGAAAAGTAACCTTTTCAAGTTCCCCTGTTTTGGAGAATAAAAAGGTTCTGCCAAGTTGTAACATATAAGACGACTATATTGCGTCCAAAGGAGAATAAAGCAGGAGAGCAACCATGGAAAAGAACATGAAAATGAGAGCAATAATAGAGATTATATCATGGAGAAAAAGCTTGTTAAAGACCTTACCATCTTGTAGGTGCACCTGTTGTTCCATTGTCTGCAATCGCAGCTTCAATTCGCTGTTTTCAGCAGTCAGGCCATTTGTGTCCCTCTGTGAAAAGCCAACGAGAGAATCAAAGATATGGATTGAATTCTAATTAGCCATGACCTCGGAAGGCATCAAAATATAGGGAAATAGACAAAAATAACCGAGCAAGAAAGAAAATTGTTTTATGTTACACAAAACAGAAGGAGCTAAAAATCAACATCATAGAGTGTACAAATACAAACATCTTAGTTCACACATCAAAAAACATTATACAACATGTGCTTCAAAATGAAACAACATCAAAGAGGTAAAAAAAGGGGGACAAACTTCCCTTGCTCACCACCCCTTTTCCTATGTATTAATAGGTGCAACCTTCAAAAGTATAAGACAAAATCCAATTTACCTGCAACAAAGTAAGCTGAGCAGACAAGGAAGTTGCTTCCGTTTGCAGTGTCTGAACTTTCCTCTCCAGCTCGGCAATGTAACGCATTTTCCTTTCTTTTGACCTAGCTGCTGACTGTCTGTTAGCCCATATCCTGTAGCGGGACACCCCAAAAGGATAAATGAGAAACAAAATAGACAACATGCACCAAGTGTTCAAATTAAAACAAACTAACCAAAGTGAAGGGAAAACGAAAAGGAAATGAAAAATGAAATGGCAGTTAAATAGAAGGAATAYGTTGCTTAATCATCTTTCTAGAGAGCAGTTTGATTTCTCTGCAGGTCATGAGAAGCTACCAGCATATTGATCTTATGGAGGCGTAACTGGAAATTTTSGAAGAACAAAAAACATGCCTTAGCGTCTTTTTAGATTAAACATTCTTCTGGTTGACAAAGACTGATAAGATTTAAGTGGTCTAATATTCATCCCCACAATACTCTCCATAGCACACCCCCGACCCTTATTCTTGTAGTGAAGGAAAGAGATGGAAGGTCAGTCAATTGTAGTAGGTAGGACAAGTGAACTTACTCCCCAGTTGGTATAAATTGGTTTAAAAAGTTTGTATGTCTCTCCTACTCGACAGGAATATAAATGTTATCAGATTCTAAAGACTCAAGATATCTACTCTACCAAACATGATTCGGAACATGTAAGCTATCATGCAAAAAGAGAATAATGGTGCTGCCTTGTTTAGTGAATGACTAAAGTATGTTTAACTTCCTAATCTGTACATCTGAAAGAGAAAATTAACACAAAACTTTGAAAAATTAGGATGAGGGTAATATGCTCTTATTTTTCCCTCTGTCATATCCAAGTACTTTCGYTTCTGTTTCTAATTAAAATGCAAAGAGAAAGCAAGAAAAATAGATACCAAAATATCGTAAATCATCATGAACAAGCCAACAGCGTAATGAGCACAACTCGAAAAGATAAAGAAAACGAACAAAGAGAATTCCACGTAGAACCACTTCCGTTCAGGACAGTAAAATAGAATGAGTTCTGTGGTGTCAAAAGAATAACTTGATTTATATAGTTACTTCAGTTGCCCTGCCTCTGCAGGGGGCAGGGTTCAATGTAATGCATTAAAGCCCCACCACATCCTGCCCCCAGGTACGGCCCTCTTTCTCCCTCTATGGAATAAGTACCCATGATCTTGAATCTCATAGAACCCTGGTGAAAATTAAGGCTACTAAATGTAATACAGAAGATTTATTCAGAGTCCCAAAGGTCCCCACTTAATTGTCACCCAGAAGAGGGGGGGGGGGGGGGGGGGAATCATGCAAGTGCTAGTAGATGTAAAGCATATCAGGAGGCTCCATCTATTACTGGAAAGTAGTAACTTCTGCATATTGTTCATGTAATGATTATTGCTTGCTAAAACTTCCTACGGGTACAGAATCCCAGAATTCAGATCTTACAATGTAAAGAATTGCACAGAGCCTCTCACTCTTCTTTTTCTCCCTCTTGCATTCCCCATAAAGACTTCTGGTTCTGACTGAAAGGGTTTAGGGAAGGACTCAAAAGATGGCAACTGGGACGCAGCCTCTAGACGGTAGAAGAGAGGAACAAGGTTGGAGGTAAAATGGTGAGGTGCAGCAGCTGAGAAGAGTAGCTTAACAATTAGGGTTTCTAGAATATTCTCATAAATACAAATAAAGGAGCTATTACAAAATGATCCCAACCGGGTCGAACCCAGTTTGCGAAATTCAAGGCCCAGTACAATTACCACTAAACCACCCAGGAAAAGCTTATTCTGTCTGCTCGCCTTGTCTAAACAAACTTGCCACAACAGTGAGCGCAACGTGTCACGTAGACAGTGTACATAATTTTCTTTACATACTTATTTTACCATGTAAATCACGTCAGACAGATCAGGTGTAGGAAAGATATGGCAAGATATCATAACCTATAGATTTCCAAGGGAAATCACCCATATCAGTCATAAAGAATAGCTTCATGTACCATTCATGAGTAAAATCTCAGAGAACCAATGAGAATCATAGAGGATATTCTAGGCAAAAGGTTACCTGGTAAACACAAGGAAATGAAATTTTTTGCTTTTAAAAGTGGGGAAGTTAGAACTGAAAATGATTATGGATTTGAACAGTAGGAATATTTAAGTACATAGCAGTTGTCAAATCTTATGGTGCTAGTCATCCTCTATTATGCGCCAAATCTCTCAATAGGCTAACTTGTCAGTCTCCAAAACATGTCCAAGACTCCTCGATCCTTGACGATGTGAATACTTAGAAATTACAGCTAAAATTTCATAAACATGTCAGCCTTCTAGATAATACGTACCAATTATGGGCAAAATCAATGAACTATTCATTATATAATGGAATCAAGAAAATTACCTATGAACTTGTTATATGGTAAAGCATTAATGATTAAACATACAATAATTCATTATAAGGAAGGGTAATAAATAGTAGGCACAAGAATGAAAATATAATTATAGAAACTGTTTCTATTCATTTACAAACTTTACCAATGAAAGTTTTACCTGGATAAAATGGATGGAGAAACCCTTTCCATATGAAAATTGATTCCATAACCAAATAAGTTATAAATCTAAAGGAAAACATGCATGATATTCCATAACCAAATAAGTTATAAATCTAAATCAAACTCCAAGTTAAAAAAAAAAAAAAAAATGAAGTTACTTGAATAAGGAAATTCAAGATAGACAAAAGGAATACCTTTTTGCTCGTTTTGGATCAATTAGAGCTAATTCAGCAAGCTTAGCAGCAGACATGGCTTTCTTGGAATCTGCTGGAGATGGTTCTTCGGTACCTGATGTGAGCATCTCCGGCTTTATGGTAGTTGAACCATCCATGGATTGACTATGCTGATGTCTAACTCTAGGCTTCTCACTGACACCAGAAAGAGAATCAHCAACTGCAGCTACTGATGCTGATGTTGGTTTTGGTGGTGAACATGAAACACCAGCTGATGTAGATGATTCACCCACTTGAAATGCAGAAGTAGCAGATGATGAATTGAATTTATCCATATCAAGATACAKTGACAGAAAATCCTCTTCGGTGTCGTCCGAAAAAGAGGGGCCATCTAATCCTCCCACAACACCAAGATCACTATCAAAGCTAATGTCATCTGGAAGGGTAAGAATCTCTGAGTGGGCACGTCGATGGCCCAAATTCTTAGGTGGGTTATCGGGCATTCTGCTGATATCATGGCTGAACCGACTAGATTCAGATGACATCCCGTGACCAAAATGACCCGATTCCGATGTAACCCCTGGTGCTAATGGAGGAAAACTAGGTGATCCTGATTGCTCTGGTTTCACACCATAATTATTCCCCGGTGGCGAAAAAACTGAATACCTACCTGCAGGGGGTGGTAAACCTACACTGTGGTTGATCCCCTTGTCCTTGTCCATTAATGAAATCCCAATGCTCCGATAAACAAAATTGGACCAATTTTATTATCACAAGGTCCGTTAACAAAAACTTCCAAATCTAGGAGACCAGAACTTGATTAAGAGTTTCAAAGACCCACACCTTTTCCTTTCAGCGATAAGGCACATAACCCAGCAGTTGTGATATTCAACACCTAATAACAGAACAGGAGGCTAAACTCAACAATCAACAAGATTCGGTCCCAACCAATCAATACATAAAAACTTAAATGATCACAGGTCTCACAAGAAAGGAGGCTACCCTTTTCCGTTCCTACTTTAGCTAACCTGATACTGTTATGAAGCCCCAAAAACCGAAGATTTAATTCCCAAAATTCAACCACAGAAGGGCACCAACAGGAATGTGCTTGAAGCCCTAAAGGCCCAAGATTCCACCCCTAAGTTGAGCAACAAAAACGCAAGAAAATCTAGGCAACACCAAGCAAACAAACTTCGCTTCAAATGAATGTACCTCCCAGGTCAATTTTCTCCTCCAATTGACCCTGAACATTGCAAAAGAAAAAACTGAGAAAAAAATACGGACCAGCGGAATAGATGAACTAAGATCTAATGAGAAACAAAGAACTATTCAATCATGAAACGAGAACTTACATCACATTTTAACAGTTATGCAGAAGCCAAATAAAACAAAAGAAGAAAACAGAGAGATAAAGAGAATAAAGGCCTGCGTGTACATAACGAATTAAAAAAGGGGAAAGAAAAAAGGGTTCGTACAGGAATTACTTCTGGATTGAGATTAGATCTCTCCAGAAAAGGAGAATTTGAGAACCCAAGAGCTTTTCCCCACATGAGAAAATGAATAGGTTAATCACATGGCGTCTCCGTGTGCTGGTATGTGAGAGAGAAATGAAGGAAGCTGGGGAGAGAGATTTATATGGAAGAAAGGATTGTMKGTCTCTGTGAAGGGAAGGAAAGAAGGTTTATTTGTGATTTTCTATGTCCGTGTGAAAATTTCTTTTATATATAGATAAATACGGGTAGGGTGGTAATACCTGGGGGTGGCTTTGGGCATATGGCAAAATTGTCAATTGACTACAGTAGTAAAAGGTATAGGCCTTTTTCTTTTATAATTTTTTCCTTAAATACTATGAATATATTCGATTCTCAAAGTGTTATAAGTGAAGTAATAGGTTTACTGTGTGTTGATTAATCGAATATGATCTTTATGCTAAAAAGTAGTATAAGCTATTCTTGTTCTTGTTCCCTTTTTCATTTTTTTCTTTTTTGTTAGAAATTGTCACGAAATTTATAACGAAATCTTTTAAAAAGTATGGAGAAAAGAAAGAACAATTTGGTTATTACACTTTTGACTTTATTATTTAGTAGGTAAAAGTAAACTCATAATAAAATTTATAAACCATTAGTTTGACATACCATTTGTGATCTTATTATATTCTTAACGAATTAAAGTTTGATTAATCGAATCATATTTGACGCAACCCCAAAAGCTCGTGGAACATTCCACTTGCAAAACCAAATTTAAGGAGATAAATGGACCTTTCATCATCAAATTTTTACTATATCTAATTAAATATTTATTTAATGTCTAACATTATTGACTACCTCATCATACTATTCTATGCATGACATAAATATTTTTAAGATCTACATCAAAATACTTAAAAGTTTTAAATATTCACATAAATATATATTTATGTCTAATTAAACATTTCATATAATATACCTGTTTAGACACTTATTATTGGAGGAAGTGAAATGTGAAACATTTTCAGACAATCAAAATATTTTTCTCTCATCTTCTTCACACTTGCCTACCAATTCACTCCAACGAAACAAAGCAGAAAGCCCAAATTCCCCTACCCACGCTGGCCTTACTACCCACTYCGTCATTACTCTATCAGTGCAAGGTCCCTTTTTTACTCGTGGATAAAGAAATTGGTGAAGATTTGGCTTTCTTTTTCAAAGATTTTCTGAATAAATTCAGACCAAGATTGCATTGAGGAGTAGGTATATCAAGGTTTTAGAACTAAAATTTGTTAAATTAACAGAGTTTGTTCAATTTAAAGTTGAGGGTTCTCTTAATAAGCTCTATCGTCCCTTGTTTTTAGATATATTGAATACAAGGTATTAAAATTCATACCAACCATGAATAATGTTAAAGGGTATTTACTAAATTAGGAATTGTTGACATCAAGTCTCCTATACTAGATGATGAAGGACGAGAAGAAGATTGTGCAATCAATGTTATTTTTGCTTGTGATGTTGGGAAGAAATATTGGCACCAATCAATTATCAATTGCCTAATCTATAGTATTTTGCTTGAAGAATCGTGCAAGAAAAGTGACATTCGATGATAGCTCCTATGTTTGTTTACTTAAGGCATACATTCTATCAATTTTCGTTTGAAGGAGTTTGCTTACGCTATTTAGGAGATAAGAGGCTACACAAGCATTGGTAGAAATCCATTATGGTGTCTATGGAACTCATCAATCTAGGCATCAACTCTATTTTCAAATTAAAATGATGAAATGTTACTGGCATATAATGGTAAAAGACTGCTTAGAATACACTCGTATATGTCAAACTAGTCAATTTTATGCGAATTAAATCTATCAATAGCCAAACCATTGCATTCAACGATTGTATCTTGGCCATTTGACGCATGGGACTTGTCATATTTGGAATTTTATCAAAAAATCATATGCTGGGCTTTTATTCATCTTAGCAGTAACAAATTATTTCTCAAAATTATCTGAAATTGTTGCACTGAGGGAGGTAAAAAAAACATAATATGATTGACTTCATTTGCATGAAATCATATTTATGGAGTCCCAGAATACATCATAACTAAAAATGGAAAACCATTTCGCAATAGTTCAATGAGTAAAGTTTGTGAGAAATTCARATTTAAACAATACAATACTTTGATATACTATGCTGCTGCTAATGGATTAGCTAAAGCATTTAACAAGCCTCTTTACAACCAGTTAAATAAAGTTATTGGCAGGTCAAAAATTGACATCTAAAAAATGGAGAAACTTTATAGGCGTRTTGTACAACATTTCAAACTCCAACACAAGCAACACCGTATGCACTAGTTTATTGGTGTCAAAGCAGTTCTTTCTGTTAAGTGTTAAATACCTTTGTTAAGGATAGCTGTCTAATAAGGGTTACGGAAGAAGAAAATGCCCACTTATGCCTCAAAGAATTAGAAGCACTTAACAACAACGTTTGGAGTGGTATTAAGCTTACATCCCTAAAGCCTTCAATAAGAAAGTTCATCCATGTTCTTTTCAAGTGGGTGACATGGTGTTTTGGTTCTACGGTTGATTATATTTCCTCAAAAGATAAAAAAGTTCACAACAAAATGAGATTATCCATATGTTGTGCGACAAGTTTATTCAAGTGGCTCATACAAACTTGTTAACAATGCCAGATTAATCATTAGCCCCATCAAAATATTGAAGTATTATTACTTGTAAAAGCACATATCTCCTCAACTGCACGAGCTTAAACTGTAAGTTGCTCCTGGCCTATAAGAGCTCAAACTACAAAAAATAACCACCAAAGATGTAGCATATGGTTAATATGCTAAAACACCCTTACAAGTCCAATTGGTAAAAATAAATACTCCTAGCTCCCAATAGTATAAACTGTGAATAACCCTCCTTATCAAATCATCTTTCACACTCTTGAACCAAGTTTTGATTTGATTCGCTCTTAGGGGTACGTAGGCAGCTTGAAGTGCAATTTCCATGTTCATTCATAACAAAATAAACCAAACGTACTTTTTGTTTAAGTATAGAGTTTGCAAATTAAAACTTGAGGAAAAGAAAGAAAAAAGAGCGTGAAAAGAATTGCTAAATTTATTCATTTATTATATGTAAACAAAGACCTAAGTAGGGGGCAAAGGATAAGGGTTGCTTAAATAATGAACTTAAAATCAATAATATTTTGTTTGCATGCTTCAAAAAGCTCTCCCTTGTCCTCCAATTCTTCATGACCTCACCAGATTAAAAGTAGAATTGTTCAATGGCAGAAACCTCTTTTTTCTTGATGGATCAATCAACTTGCACCTTTTTTAACTCTTCTTGGCCTTGATGGATACATGTGGACACCTCTTGCTGACATCTTTCCATACTATTAAGCTGGGCCTGAAATTCCTTCTTCTTTTGCTCAAGAGTGTTGAATKCTCCTYGTAAGTCATCGACCCTCGCAAATGTCATTTGTTCGCTCATCTCAAGATCCACAAATTGTGATTTGTCTTTAGAATGAGATTCAARATGTACCACCTTAGTCATCATGACACAGGCTGTAGACCTTAAAGAGTCATATCTGTGAGCTTTCTCAAAAAGATCAACCAAATGTCTTTTGAAGCCAAAAAGATCAACATAATCCATCTTCTYCATTTCGTCAAAAATTATAAATACTTCCTCTTCAATAGAAGAAAGGGACTCAGTGTTGAAGCAAGATTTTCTACAACTTGATGTAACATAAATTGAAGATATTAAAGCTGACCAGCTTTAATAATGTCGACTTCATGGAACTCAAAAGTAGCTTCAACAATAGGTTATTTCTGAGAAAACCTTTCCCTTCCACGGACGAGGGAATGGATTGCTTGCCATCAAAGGTATGCAAATTAACTCCTCAACAAGTTTGCAAATGAATGGATGATCAATAGGGGATTGAATGATATTATCATCATTCCCACATAAGTCGATTTAAGGCAACCATTGACAACTCCGTCAATAAGGAGAGGGACTTCATCCATGTGTGAAGAATCTTCAGGTCCCCCTAACAAAAAAAATTGGAAGATTAGAAGAGACCCAAAATTAAAGATATATTCTAAAATCATATATTTACATGAATTGCTAAGGCTTGAAAAGCCATAGTTGAACTTGACACTCCCTTAAAAAAGATGGAAGAAGTAGTAGCAGCATGTAATGTCTTCTTCTTTTCCAAGGGATGATTCCAAAGGCGATCTTRATCATCATAACTAACTGTGCCGCTTCCACTAAATTAGGTATTGATCTGCTCGTAAATTGTAGAGAACCTATAACAACTTTAGATTGAAGTTTCGCTGTAGGAATGTGCAACAATATCTTGCTTGTTTGAGGAACTGCAAATATTTTARAAGGAGCGCGATTTCACTAGTAGAGGAAATTTTCAAAGGACTTGAAAGTTGTTAGATTTTTGTGCCGCTCCACATTAAATGAACAAAATGACCATTATAGTTTAATACCATAATATATTGTACCCTAATCGCTTCCTTAACGAACAACAGTCAGCAATATAGCTACCATTTGCTATAACACTATCTCTACCATTTTTTACCCTACATCTTGCTTTCATTTACTAGCTGCCTCTTGTAACTCCGATCGGTAGTCATCTCACCCCATCTCATCTCCCTTTATACTTCAACAAGTGATGGGATCTATTTGGAGCATGCAACTTTTCAATCAAACTTGAATATGAGAAATACAAACACATACACTCTCTCTTAAAAAGTGCAATAGAAATTTGATGATGAAAAACTACATATGCTTAGTATCCGACTTTTGAGATAATTACCTTTAAATATCTTCAAAGTCAAAATCAATTCATCATTTGACTAGTTTTGTCTACACTTTATTTTCATAAATGTACAGCGGTCTAATTTTACTTAAGATTGAAATGTATAGCCTCTTCCTTAAACCTGAACCCCTAATTAGGGGAAAAAAAACTCAAGGTTCAGAATTCTGATCTAACTCACCTTCCATGAAGTTCAAAGCGAGTCGATGAATTGTTTTTTTTTTTTTTTTGTTTTGTTTTGAAGTATAGGCTTGTTATTTGGATATGTTAGAGTCTAGATCCAATTGAAAATGTACTCAAGAAGGGGGATGAATTAGGTCTTGAAAACTTTTAACAARTACAAAGTTTCACCCTTTTTGACAAAATATCAAAGACTTGGTGGGTGCAATAAATGCTAAATGTGTCTCTAATAAAACCAAACCAACCATTATAAAGTGTAAGCAAACAAGAGAGAAGCAACTAGATACAAATAATTTAGAGTGATTCGATTTTCCTTGAAATCTACATCCACTACCAAGGATCACAACTTTGGTTTTTCGGCTAGTTATACAAATTGGTACTGCCATCGTGAGCTGTCATCGATAGATCATATCGATATATTTGAATATGAAAGTTAGATTGAGTGCAAGGCTAATCAAAAAGTTAGACAATTTATATAGGACATCATATCCAGCCACAGACATTCAGGGCAAAGAGATAATGAGAGTGATGCTTCTAGTGAGTATAACATGGATGCATCAAGGTTTTATAGGATATTAGAAGAACTGATGAACCATTGTTCAACAGGTGCAAGAAGCACAATAAACTGTCTTTCATTCTMGACTTATTCCATAAGAAGTGTTTGAACAGATGAAGTAACAAACCTTTTAACAATTTTCTAGGTAAGATTAGAAAAACATTATTGGGAGGTGAACAATTACCAAGTTCATGATATAAGGTTAAGAAGCTAATTGGTGAACTAGAACTAGGTTATTAGAAAATTCACGCTTGTTCAAATAATTATATGTTGTTTTGGAAGGATTAAAAAAAAAAAATGATTCTAATTGATCTATTGTTGTGCATCGAGATGGGTTGAAGATGAAAACTCAACTAATGATGGTCCATCTATGAGGACTAAAAAAATAATTGAAACTAAGAAAGTTTTTGCATTGGTTTCCCTTAAAACTAAGATTGAAGAGTTATTTTATGTGTTCCAAAACTGCCTCATTAATGTGGTTTCATTTTGATGAACGAATAGATRATGGGATGTTGAGGCATCCAGCTGATACTCTTGTGTGGAAAAAATTTGTTGCTACATACACAAATTTCTTGCAAGACCCACATAATGTTCGAATTGGATTAGCGAGCGATAGGTTCAATCCTTTTAAAAGTATGAATGTTAATCATAGCACTTGGCCTGTTGTTTTGTGCAAGTACAATTTCCCCATGGTTGTGTATAAAATAGTCCTCATTTATGCTATCACTACTAATACCTAGTCCACAGTCACCATTAATAAAATTGATGTATTTATGCAACCTTTGATTGATGAGTTGATTTATTTCTATACACGGGCTGCTATACTATGAACTATTAATAACTTCTCAGCATACAACATATTTTCGGTTTGCCTTCTCTTGTTGTGGTTTTGATACATATTCACAATGGTTAACTCTTGGTAGAAAATATTGTTTCCTTGGCCAAGATTTCTGCAGTCCAAACATAGCTACAAGTGTGATAGGTRAAACTTTAATGGTAGACCAGAATGGAGAGAAGCACCAACTATGGTAAGTACAAATGATACATTAGATCTATTAAGTGATGAACATATAATAAAAATATTATCTATCAACTGATAGGAAGAGCAAAAGGAGTATATTATGGTCTTTACTATATTGGAAAATAAATGTGATCCTTCACAATCTTGATATTAGGCATACAGAGGAAAATTTTTTTGATACTATTTTGGGGACATTGCTCAATGTTGAGGGGAAGTCCAAGGATAACTTGAAATTACGGCTAAACTTGCAAATATTAGGCATAAGAAGATAGTTGACCCACATGGCATCAAAATGAAAAATTTCTATTGCCTCCAGCTTGTCACATGATGCCAAATGGTGAAAAGGATCAAATGTTTCAAGTCTTGAAACGTATGAAKGTGTTTGATAGTTATTCATCAAACAACTCAATATGTGCAAAGTTAAAACAACGRAAGTTGATAGGACTAAAGRCACATGATTTCCATGTGTTGTTGCACGACTTGCTCCCTAAGCTATTAGAGGAGCTGTAAAAGACAACTTGGCTTAAGCAATAATTGAATTGTGCATTTACTTAATAGATATTTTGTTCTAAAGTCTTACACATAACATGCCTCGATGAGCTCGAATTACAAAATTGGTGAAATACTTTCATGAATGGAAATGATCTTTCCCATATCKTTTTTCGTAGAAATGGTGTATTTGACCATTCATTTAGAGGAAGTTAGTATGTCCACTGAACTATTGGTGGATGTTCCAAATCGAGAGTATAGTCAACTGATATACTCGACTATGTTTAAATTCATTTCATATGAACTTCCTAGTTTGATTTCACATTGTAGCATATATTYCTCTATTTCAGTTCTTATTTCATTACATGCGTCACTATATGTGTTGTTGTATTCTATCTTTTTTACAAAAGTCGATGTCATTCCCAACGAACTTGATAATACGACAACATGTGACTACAATATAAGTTTGAACAACTGTTGTGCTCAACTATGTTAACATTTATGGAACATGATTGTCATAACTATTGTTTGATTGGTTGCAGATAGCTGAGCATGCTTAGAGGATATGTTCGCAATTGAACTTATCCAGAGGGATCAAATCACCGAAGGGTATATAGAAGATAAGCTCATTACTCAAGATATTTTAAAGACCATGTTGAAGTAAGGTTCAACTACTTGTCAAGAAATGATGGTACTATAGAAATTAATAACTTACAAGAAAGCCGTTTTCACTATAATTTTGGTCATCCAAAAGAAAAAGCAAACAATATAATTCTTGATGACATACATTGAGCAAGCACATCAAGCTGTCCTATACAAATGTGACTCGATATCAGCATTCACTGAGTAAGCTATCAAGCTCATTATACAACTAATTGTCGAAAAAACATATATTACTGATATTATTTAATAGTTTTCCCCTCAATGATATTAAGGGAGCTCAAGTTTCACATCAAGAGGACTAMTCGAAATAAGAATCCTAAGTGTTCCATGAATGAATGTGAGTTAGAATCACAACATAATGCGAGCTTAACTAGTTGGTTCYGTGATCAAGTGAGTCTTRCTTTATATGAATTATCGAATCAATTTCGACCATATCATCTGATATATACTTTATTCCATTATAGTCAAAGCATGATTTATTTACAGRTTTCTAGGTTCACCGATATGAATAGCCCTCGAGTTAATATTCATATTAAATGGCCGGCTCAAATCCAAGAAATGTTGTGTGGAGATTTAAAGGGCACATTATTGCAAGTTTCAGATACCATATTAAAGAGACATAGTCCAGGAGGAAAACACAAAATAGTGGAGTAGTTGTCACAATAGAAACATCCCTGAGTGATAACCAAGTTGAATATTACGGTTTCATAAATGATATTACTGAACTAAATTATTATGAACAGTTCAGAGTTATGTTGTTAAGTGCGATTGGATGGATGTGGAGCGAGGAAAGGGCATCAAGAGAGACTAATTTGGATTCACACTTATTAATATGTCTAGATTAGTTTATATGGGTACAAGATCCATTGATGAACCATTTGTTAGTACATCATAGGCCAAACAAGTCTTTTATGTGCAACACCATTTAAAGAACGATGGGCATGTAGTTGTAGGAGTYAGGCCTCTTGACCTTTTTGAAATGGAGAATGAGGTGTCGATTTCACCAAATATCCAACTCATGGATACTGATTGAGCCATAAACGATAGTAATGCAAATAGAATGGATGTCATTTGGGTCCGAAATGATATAGATAGCATACAATACAGCTTAATGTTCATGAAAATGAAGAACAAATTAATCTGTCTTCTGAGGAAGAATTATAATGTTGTTACTCAAATAATGTTGTTATATTAAAAAAAAAAATTTACCACTAAATTCACAATAATCATTGGGCATACTCAACAATGCTTGCATGCATGTAAACAAAACCAGATCCCTAAGCATATAAGTTTCCATACATTATTTAAATCTTAAACAATCATCTAAAATGTAAGTAAATAATTCGTGATTGAGTGAAACCAAAACCCAAATTCMTACACAACTATGAATGTTTATATATTATTTAAATCTTAAACATTCAATTAAAAGGTAAGTATATCAAAAAAATTAAGTAGATCAAATTCATAGTAATTTAACCCAAAATTAGGTTAATTCCTCTTCTGTTTTTGTCTACCCCACCACCAAAAAAAAAAAAAAAAAAGAACCCTATTTCAACATCCAGTTGAAATCCCCCTATTTTATTCATATCTCTTACCCTCTCAAATTAATGTCATTGCAAACCCTACTCAAAACATTTACTCGACTATGCATCCTACGCTCAGCTATCCTCGACAACAACCTACGATTCTCACTAAGATACCATCTCGCAAGTTTCCTATAACACCAACTACCGAAGCTATTGAAGCTCTCAGGGAGACCATCCCTTTCGAAGAGGATGAGGACCCTAGGTCCAAGAAATTGAAGTGCACGGCTGCAGAAGACTCAAAGCTATTCTTGTGCAAACTATTCGAAGAAAGATCCGATGACAAATTTCATTGCAGAGAAGTTCTACATGGTAAGGTGTCGAATTTTGATCAGTTACAACTTCTATTACGGAAAAAATTACTTATTTTTCATACGATCTGTGTTATGAAAGGGTAGTTAGACTGTTCTATGCAAATATGTGGAATGAGGGTGATGAGAATTGGAATCTAGTGACTAACTCTTGGGTATAGGGAAGAAGAATTAGGTTGGACGTAAAGACTGTTAATGAAATTTTTGGCTTAGCTGATGGGGGCTTTTGCATTGATGAGGTTGGTAAATATAATATTAATACAATAGGTATTACTAAGGAAGAACTATACAAGTTTCTTTATAGGCATCCAACAAAAATTAATTTGGAAAACATGGATCTTAATGCGTGATTGGTAGCTCTCGTTGTTGCTCAATTTGTTCAATGTTGACTGGGGAAAGAAGATGCTGTAAGTGATTGTGTTCATACCTATAAAGTTTTGAAGCATGAAAAGATTAATTCTAGAGTTATGTTTGTCATCAACATTGAGCTCGCTTTGACTAGCAAGAGAAAGTTTCTATATGGTTGCATATTGTCAAAGATTTTTGAGCGCTTTACGGTAGATCTCGATGATGAGACTTTGGATATGAGGAAAGATTATTTTGGGAAAATAAACATTCAAGCAATAAGGTTAAAGAGAAAAAAGTCTATAATGTAAGAAAATGCTAACAGTGTTGATAACGATGGGGTTGAGAATTGTAATAGTCCTCGATCTAGTTCTAAATGTGGAGCTACAACTTCCAAGCTTGAAGTTATTGAGGAAGTTGTTTTGGAGATTCAGGGAAAGGTTGAGAAGATGGAGAGTAGGTATAACCCCCCAGATTAGGAACTATCCTAAGCCGAGAGCATTACTGACCTTACTCATAAACATATCAACTACTGTAGGAAACAAAAGAGATCTGAACATTTTCTAAAAAGTTTTATAAAAATTTCGGCAGAGTTTCCTCTGTAATTTCGAYAACTATTCCCTGTATACAATAAAAGGTTCTCAAACATTTTCAATACTCGTAAACAACATGCATTCCAACCCAACAGACATCCAATTTAATAAATAAAGTATTTCAACAATCTTTTACTAACTTAACATTTACCAAAATTGAAATTTGCATAACTTGAAAGAATTTAAAGTACGAATAGTTAAACCACTAAAAAAATATCTTAAACAATACATAAAACCTCTCTAATCAATCATTTATCTTATTCACTAAAATTTATTTAAATAATACTTCGGGGTATCAAGCCTTGCCCATAAGCGACCTCCACAGACCATCTGGCTACACATCACCTGAAATGCAAAATAAAGGAAATGGAATAAGCCATAAAGATCAATAAACAAATCCCATGCATGAATATATGTGAAATGCACTATATATTATGAATTTATAGTTCATTTCCTGAATAAAACTCTCTAAATACTTYCATAAAACTTCCATTTCAAAATGTAAGAATTTTTTAAAACCTTTCTATTTCATTAAAGTTGTGAGCTCACTTAGTGTAACGCCTAGCCATTAAGCTTGCAGTGGGCCATTATTCTTTGGAACCCAATCACATTTCCTACCGGTAAAACCGCATAATAGTTAACATTACTTAACTTTTCCTTTTCATCTTTTCACCTCTCAAAAGGTGAACATTACTTATCTCTCTACCCTACAAGAGGGTTCGGTCGGGTGCCCCAGTCCCCCACGCTCCATTTYCCATTYACATCTTTCATGGCTAGGTTTACACTCCTTTCCAAAATCTTAACATTTTCCTGGTAATAATTCATTTATAAAATTTCATTTTCTTTCAAATTTGATTTCCTAAACCATTCACTTTCTAAATGCATGAATCAGAAATGATGTAGAATACTATAACTACATGCCTATGACATGAACTACATAAAATCGTATTTAAATACCATTTAACATAATAATAGTACGAAATATATATTACATGAAATAATTCAACACAATCATAACACATTCTATAACACAAYCCAATATAGTCACCACATAACACACAACGGAATAAGTAGGTGGGTATGAGGATTTACTTACTTGGAGTCTTAACATTAACATTCTATTTAAATCACAACGCGGAGTCCCTTGATCGCTCTTAACGTCAATGTGCCCGAAAATGACCTAATTATTATTACGAAAAGAAAACTCATCTAATACGATTGTCCAAACTTAAAACATTTAACACTTATTCTATGAACATCATTTGCCAATTTTAATTCGTACTTAATTCCCACATCGCCAAACTATCACATTCTTAAAGATACAACTTATTTTATAGCTTTTTACCCCCCTCAACAATTGATAATGGTAATACCAAAAACAATACATTTCTAAGTCAAAACACATTCTTCATACTATATAAGTCATTCTTAGATCAGGTATTAAACTTAATCTATGTTCTCTCACAATTTCACTATAGAACATAATTACATAAGTCATTAAATTCTAAAATCGAATAATAATATTTTTCACCTTTAAATTGACAAACTTTAAGTTTTGCGGAGGAACGAGCTTGGCAAAGATATAGCTGTGAGGCCGCTGGTGATGGCAGTGGCATGCAGCTTCTGGCCCATTTCTAAAGTTGCATCTCGCGAACATGATCTGAGAAGAGCTCGATAGTGGCGAGCCAGTGACGAGTACTTGTTCAGCCATATCATAAGTCATATGCACACCGATAAGAGTATGAAAATTGAAGTCCAAATTTCTTAGGACTTTATATTATTTCATGAAATAATACTATTAAAAAAAGAAAAAAATATTAAAACCTGAAGTACTTACAGCCCTGGTCGCGCACAGTTCCTGGTAGCTTGGGCGTCTGGTCGCTTGGGCATCTGGATGCTCGGTCGTCGGAGAGTCGGGGCTCTCGGTATCCTGGGCATCCCCTATTCTGGAAGCTGGTGAATAGCCAGTAAGGAACCCAGCCTCCGAGCTGCCATTGGTTTGAACAGCTTCTCTGGGCGGACGAAGGCGGCGAGCAGTGGCGGCCTGGCCGAAGAATCGCGGGATGACGAGCAGCAGATCCGACGGTTGAGCTAGAGCGATGCAGGCAGAACAGGTCTGCCACGCGACACGCCGCTCGGAGTTCAGACCAGGTCTCAAGGAAGGAAGAAAGAGGGAAGAGTCGGCTATGAAAGATCAGCTAGATCTAGTGGCGAAGGCACGACGACGAAGCAGAGTGATGAGATCGATCTCGAGATCTGGTGAGCAACCAGCAAACTGCGTGTTGCGAGCAGGCGTCTTGGAGCACTACGAGTAGAACGAATTTGGACGAGCGGCGTCGGGCAGCTCTGGGCAAAACCAGATTTGATCTAGAGATAGAACGATCTCGAGTGGATCTGGGCAATGATCAGGGTAGTGTCGACTGAGGGAGAAAGGAGGCGGTGTAAGCAGTGGGAAGGGTTTGGGGAAAAGGGTAGATGGCGTTTGGCTGATTTAGGGTTCTTTTTTTTTTTGAAACTTGGGCCCTAACCCAAATCCTTTGGGATTTCCCATTCCATATCYAATCTAGTCCATTAAATTAAATTCTACGGGCTTTCCTTTCGGTGAAAATCTARTTTCCGAATGAGAAACGAATAAGCCTAACAAGTCGAGCCACTAACTAACCAAAGATCCTAATTCAATTAGCATGATAATTTCATACTTGTTAAATGTACAATTAAATAATAACCACATAAAATATTATGCAACCCTAGCTGGCACACAATTCGTACAACCACACAAAATTCATAAAGAGTAATATCCCGGGTATTACAGTAGGCAAAATATTTCTAAGATAACTTTCAAAAAATTCTAAAAGGAAGGGAGTGAAAAATTCMCAAAAATCAAAGAGATGATCAAGCAATGCATGCCAACCAAGATAAAAGACCTTAGGTATTTAAAGAGAATCTATGATTTGAATAGAGAAGAAAAGGAAGCAAAACATGCTGAAGATTGAGTTCTTGGAGGTATTTGTGTRAACAATATTAATTTTATATATGAATGTTTTTTGTTAAATGATATTTAATTTTGTGGATAATGTTTAATTATTGGTTTTATTTTTAGTTTTTTGATGATGTTTCATTAATAGTTTTTGTTATATAAGTCTTTATGAACAATATCTGATTATGTAAGTTTTTTTAAGAAAATAGTCTACTTAACGAATAAGGAAAAATTTATTCACGCCATAGTTGACATCCATAATTGACTACAATAGTCATCGTCATAGTGACATGTACCAATTAAAACTTATTAGCAGTAGAGTTGATATGAGGTCGATGCTGGCATCAGACCRCGATGGGTTTTCCATAGAATTGCACTGAGATTGTATGGGTTGTAAAATATGCACACCAAAGGCCTGATTTATAAGAAAATGCATATGTGGGCTCCATATCTGTGGGTTATAAAAAATTGTAACAACAACCTCTAGGAACTTGAAGTGCAAGGAAGGAGCTAAAAGAATTCATAAAATAGTGATAACTTGCCCTCGATTGCAAATTGGCGCCGCAAGGCAAGCTCCCATTGGACCTCTTGTTCCATTATGTTTCGATAGCCATTCGAAGACCTCTCATTGGACTAAAGAAATCTACTTAATTCTCATGTGTAAAGTTCTCAATGGACCACAGATTTCACTATATCCAATTGGCCAAAAACTTGCAAAATTTACAACTATAAATAGAAGACAAATGGAGGAAGAAAGGGTCGGAGGGTTCCATCTCGTTTCTTATTCTAGAAAGCTTTCCACAATTTCTTCAATCCAAATCATCTATGGAAGCTGAAAGCTTAGAGGGGAACTGCTCTGACGATCAAGAGAAGATATTGAAGTCTCTTTCATCAACTAGCAATAGAAGCTGAATGATTGGACAAGGAGCTAAGGAGGGAATAGATTCTAAGGTGTTTTGAGTCCACAAACAAATGCATTGAACATCAACAATGAAAAGGAGTATGTATATATATATATATAATCATAATGATCTCTGTGGAAGAGAAGAAACTTCTAGAGGACTTTATAACTGTATAGAGAAAATCAAACAAAAAATAAYACAAACTCAGAGTAGAAATATGTCATAACTAATTCGAGAAATATAACCAACAGGAATACGAATTCATATTCAAGATTTCCAATTAATAAGCTCCTAAAGCTAATGTGTCATCAGATATATGCAAAACAAAGAAGATTTAGAAGAGGGACGCAATTATAGGATATGGATCACCACTTTAACCATGAGATATAAGTGTGTGAAAGTATCCTCGAGGGAAAATATAATAACCCATCTCTCAATTAAATCAAGCAATTGTCATCATCAGATTGTGACCAACAGAATTTTTCAGTAGAGACAATATGAACATTTGTTCGAACACTCAACATATTTTGCAAACTTAACTTTCACTCATAGATTGTGGTAGCCTTTTCCATAGTAGAGTAGTCGTAGGATAGGGGTAACYACACCAAAACTACTTGCTCAAGGTAGCTTTCCTCAACAAAAAGTACTAGCCATCCAATGAAGTGATTTTATAGGGAGTGGTAGAACCATGATCAAGTAGAGTGTTCACCAAACCTTCCAAGCAAAGTATGACTCTCAATCAGTAATGGAAAATAGAATACTCAAGTCATTGTGGCCACACAAGAAAATGAAATGCCGCACATATTGGAAAATAAATCTCAACCAGAAGTACACAAGAACCACTGYACACAATGATCATTTTTCATAAGATTTTTCACATTGGAGAACAAACTCCAGTAGATTTCCTTAAATCCAGAAAAATATGAGATGAAAGAGTTTTTGTAAAAGTATCGGCTATTTGATGCTTAGTAGAAACATGTTCAATGCAAATGCTTTCATTTTTAACAAGATCACAAATAAAGTGATATCTAATATTAATATGTTTAGTGTGATAATGTTGAATAGGATTTTTTGACATGTTAATCAGCACTAGTATTATCACAATAAAGAGTGATGGTTTGTTGAAAAATACCATAATCATTTAACATGTATTTCATCCATAAAAGTTGAGTACAACTACTCCTGGCTACTATGTATTCTGCCTTAGCTATAGACATGGAGATGGATTTCTATATTTTACTATGCAGAGAGACTAGATTTACACCCACGTAGAAACAACCACCTGGAGTACTCTTCCTATCATTCATGTTTCTTGCCCAGTCTGCATCACTTAAACTTGCTAATATAGAGTTAGTATCAAAAGAATAATATATTTCTAGTTCACTTGTRCCAGAAATATATTTAAGAATTCTTTTCATAGCAATAAAATGTGATTCCATAGGATTAGCTTAATATCGAGCACACACTCCTACACTAAAGCTTAYATCAGGACGACTTGCAGTGAGATACAGTAAGTTTCCTAATATGCTTCTAAATAGAGTTGGATCAACTTTTTGTCCTTTTTCATTCTTTCCTAAATGTACAGAAGTTCCCATAGGTGTTTTTGCAGCTTTTGCATTCTCAAGACCAAATATTTTAATCATGTTCTTTGCATATTTGGTTTGAGATATAAACATGCCTTTTGCAGATATTTTATTTAAAGACCTAAGAAATATTACAATTCTCTTACCATGCTTATTTCGAATTCACTTTACATGAGGATAATGAATTCATTAGTATGTGAAGTGCATGTGGAGTCAATAAATATGTCATCAACATAAATTCGAGCTACCAAAATACCTTGACCAACATATTTAATGAATAGAGTTTTATCAGAGTTACCTCGTGTATACCCATTATATAGGAGAAAAGTAGTTAGTTGACACACTAGGCACGTGGAGCTTGCTTTAATCCATATAATACTTTCTAAAGCCTGTGCATATATTCTAGATGATGTGGATCCTTAAACCCTTTGGGTTGTTTAACGTAGGCTCTTCAGTGAGTACACCATTCAGGAAAGCACATTTCACGTCCATCTGGWAYAATTTGATATTTAGATAACATCCAACARCAAGTAAYAGTTGAATTAACTTAAGATGAACTACAGGAGCAAATGTTTCTTCAAAGTTGACGCCTTCGACTTGAGTGTGTCCTTGAGCGATTCTTCAATATTTCTTACAACTTGACCAGTTTCATTTGTTTTATTTTTGAACACCCATTTTCTACCATAACATTAGCTTGTGACGGTCTTGGAGTAAGAATCCAAACCTTTTGGGATTCAAATTACCATAATTCTTCTTGCATTATTGCTATCCGAAATTCATCTTGAAGTGCTTCTTTTGCTGATTTAGATTCTRCAAAGAAATATAGCAAGAATTAGTAATTTTATTTGAATTAGTTTTTCTTCGAGTTACCATAGCTTCTTCAGGATCTCCAATGACTTTTGTGAGAGGATAAGCCTTTTGTATCCAACATGGTGGTCCTTTAGACTTGATGTCTTGATGTCTGGTTCTTCTTCTATTGATTGATTATCTATCTCTACTTCTTCATCAATTATATTGTTTTTGGCATCATTTCCACCAGAATCAACTTGATCAGAAATGACCGTGGGCACACCGGAATCTATTTAATCTTCAGAAGGAGTTTCTATAAATTATTTATCATCATAGAATACAACATTAATAGTCTCAAGTATCTGTCTAGCTTTGGACAAATATAATTTGAATGCTTGGCTATTTGTAGAGTATTTTACAAGAATTTCTTTTTTGACTTTCAGGATCAAGTTTTCCTAAATGTTCTCTATCGTGGAGCACATAACACCTGCATCTAAAAACATGAAAACAAGAGAGGTTAGGTCAACTTCCTTTCCACAAATCATAGCAAGTTTTTTTTGTTCCACTCTGAAGGTGTACTCGATTGCTAATATTACATGATGTATTCATTGCCTCTGCCTATAGTCACATAGGTAATTTCTTTGCATTTATTATCACCCTAGCCATCTCTTGAATAGTCCTATCTTTCTTCCCACAACTCCATTTTGCTGTGGAGTTTTAGGAGCTGAAAACTCATGAGAAATGCCTTGATCGCTGCAAAAATTAGTATACAAAGAGTTTTCAAATTCCTTATCATGATTACTTCATATATGGGCAACTTTAGCAATTGTATGCCCCTTTTCTACCTGTAATCTTCAGCACAGTGAATAAAAAGCATTGAAAGAGTTAGATTTTTCTTTAAGAAAGCCAATCGAAGTATACCTAGAAAAATCATCGACACACACATAAACATACATTTTTCCTCCAACGCTTTGAGTTTGCATTGGTCCCGTGAGATCCATGTGCAAAATTTCTAATGTGTGGGTTGTTACCAAATGTGTAGTACAAAGATGTTTTGTCTTAATCTATTTCCTTAGTTGACATGGTCTACATATTTATGGATATTGATTTTAACTTTATTATCTCCCCTAATTGCATCAATTTTTAATAGATTCAATATGTCTTGATAATTCAAATGACTCATTTTGTGATACAAGATTCCAACATCCTCTAAAGTTGATTTGTGACATACAATAAAGGAATTTAAAAGATAGCCATTGTCACYAGATCTGTCTCCATTTGGTATGCTTATTCCTTGATCATTGAGAACTTGACATATGTTCTTAGTAAAAAGAATAGTATGCTCATCATCACAGACTTGGTTTATGCTTATAAGATTTACWTTTTAAAGCTTCAACATAAAGCACATCCTTCATACTTATAAGTCCCTACATGGTTGGAGTACCTTTGCCAAGAATTTCTCCCTTTTTACTATCACCAAAAGTTACAAAACCATTAGTGAAAGGTTCAAYATTTGTTAATAGATCTAAGTTTCTAGTCATATGTCTAGAACATCCCCTATCAAAGTACCACTGATCAGAATTATAGGCAAGTAGTGATGTGTGTGACAAGATAAGAAGGTATAAGATATGGCTTACAAGGCTCATAAGTTTAAAGGACTTTCGAAAATGTACCTATACATGGGATAAGACATATCACATACTGCACACACACTTTCAGCTAGCACATATTACTTGTTTGAGGGATTCTTGTTTAGAGTTAATAAGATGTGCATTTCTAGGTGTTCTTTTAGGTTATTACTTGTTGATGAGGCCCCTAGAGGGGGCTTGATGGGACATTTTGGGAGGGATAAGACATATCACATGCTGCACACACACTTTTATTGGCCACATATGCTTAGGGATGTTGATAACTTTGTTAGGAGGTGTATAGAGTGCCTTAAGGCCAAGTCTAGAGTTAAGCCTYATGGTTTATACACCCCTTTGCCTATTCCCATAGCCCCATGGGAGGATATTAGTATGGATTTCATTGTGGGGTTGCTTAGGACTAAGAAGGGGAGGGACTCTRTTTTTGTGGTTGTGGATAGATTTTCTAAGATGGCTCACTTCATTGCTTGCCATAAGACTGATRATGCATCTAATRTGGCTAACTTATTCTTTAGGGAAGTAGTTAGGTTGCATGGAGTGCGTAGGACTRTAGTGAGTGATAGGGATGTGAAGTTCTTAAGTTACTTTTGGAGGACACTTTGGGGAAAATTAGGGACTCTTGTTCTCTACTTCTACTCATCCCCAAATAGATGGCCAAACAGAGGCAACCAATAGAACCCTCACAACTCTTTTGAGGGCTGTCATTAGGAAGAATCTTAAGGCTTGGGAGATGCCTTACCACATRTAGAGTTTGCATATAATAGGGCYACTCATTCTAGTACCTCTTTGAGTCCTTTTGATTGTGTCTATAGTTTGAATCCTTTAACCCCACTTGATCTCACGCCGTTGCCTATGAAGGAGCGAGCAGATTTTAGTGCAGATAAACAGGTGGGGTTCATCAAGGAGTTGCATGCTAAGACAAGGGAGAGGTTGCTGGCCAAGGGAGAGCAAGTGTTGGCTAAGGCTAACAAAGGAAGGAGAAGGATTGTTTTCCAGCCCGAAGACCTCATGTCAGTGYATTTGAGGAAGGAACGCTTCCCCGTAAGGCGTAAGTCCAAGCTGGCACCTAGARAAGATGGTCCTTTCAAGATCAAGAGGAGAGTTGGAGACAATACCTATGTGTTAGAGCTCCCCGGAGACTATGGAGCTAGTGCCACATTCAATGTGGGTGACCTTACTCTCTTTGAAGGAGGAGACTTAGACCAAGATGACTCGAGGTCAAGTCCTTTCCAAGAAGGGGAGGATGATGAGGGACCACTCACCACACCACCTATCGTGCCTACATTTGATGGCCCCATGACTAGAGGTAGGGCTAAGAAGATCCAACAAGAGCTGGACAAGGTAGTTGCATTCTATTTGTCTAAGGAGCTAGCTATGTTGGAGGATCTTCCTAAGCCTCATTTGTTAAGCATAGTGGCTATAGAGCACAAGAAGACCTCAAGGATGTTTAAGGATTATTTTGGGATATGTAATGGATTTTTAAGACATGGTTTTCTAGCTTATTTTATGATTTATGCATTAGTCTCCTTTTATAGCAAGGTAAGCCACCTAGGTATAAAAGGCTTCCTTGTCTTCATTTTTAAAACTTAGAATTCATTTGTTTAAGAACAAAAAAAAAAAAAATGGTTTCCCTTTTGGTTGAATGCATCAAATTTCCATTGAGAGATTTAGAGTGCATTGTTGTTGATTTGGCTTAAGTTGTCTTGTGTGTGTTAATTCGTCAAGGGATTGGTGCCAGCAAGATTCATTGAGTGTCCTCCTTGTGCATGGCCATTGTGTAAGGTTGCAAAAGTAAGAAGGTCGAATTCTCATTGGTATTTGGCTCTTGATCTCAAGAGATCAAGGGTCCTTGTTGGCTCTAGTTTTCTTTCAATTATCCTTTCTATTCTGATTTCTTCCATTGCCGACTTTGCTCTAACATCTTCCTTTGTTTTCTTGTTTGAGTTTGTGTCTAGATCCAAGCTTTGTGTCTAATCCCCACATCACACTAACTGCATAGTCTCTGGGCARCTCTAACATATAGGCATTGTCTCCAACTCTCCTCTTGATCTTGAAAGGACCATCTTCTCTAGGTGCCAGCTTTGACTTGCCCCTTTCGGGGAAGCATTCTTTCCTCAAATGCACCTACACGAGGTCTTCGGGCTGGAAAACAATCCTTCTCCTTCCTTTGTTAGCCTTAGTGGCCACTTGCTCTCCCTTGGCCAGCAACCTCTCACTTGTCCTACATGCAACTCCTTGATGAACTCTATCTGTTTATCTACATTAAAATCTGCTCGCTCTTTCTTGCATGAGAACGCCTCCAATGCCAATGCCACTAGCATCACACTCTACCTCAAATGGCCTAGTGAAGTCCGGGAGCGCTAGCAATGGAGCCTTGGTGAGACGCCACTTGAGCTCATGGAATGCTCTCTCCTGTGCCTCTCCC
>MEJB01000036.1:977726-1071550 GCA_001752375.1 Rhazya stricta
AGACTTCTCAAGCTATCTTCTCTCTCAAATAGCATCTCTTATCTTGGAGTGGCTTTTCTCTTATCCTTTGATAATAATGAATGAAGACTTTCAYCCTTATTTATACTACTCCACCTCCACAATGAATGGTGGAGATTAATTGGAACCAAAGGTGGAAATCACTTCACCACAGACATGTTCTCTATATGTAGTCACATGTTCTTCACATATCTTCACATGTTCTACACACATCTTTATATGTTCTACAAAAGTTTCCAGAGAATTCTATTTTTCCACAATTAAGAAGGGATCCCAACAAATCTCCCCCTCCAAACTTAATTGGGAAGTAGTAGCAAACCAGCACCTTGACAGCAATCTTCAAACTTCTTTTTAGGTATTACCTTGGACATCATGTCTGACCACTTTTCACTTGTATGAACCTTATCAAGATGTATGTGTTTTTCTTCAAGAGCTTCTCGGATCCAATGATACCTTGTATCAATATGCTTTGTGCGGGAATGAAAAGTTGAATTTTTTGTCAAGTGAATTGCACTTYGATTGTCACACTCTAAGACAAACCTTTCTTGATCTATTGCCAGCTTAAGCAACAAATTCTTCATCCATAACATCTCCTTGCAAGCTTCAGTAGCTGCGATGTATTCCGCCTCAATACTGGACAATGCAACAAACTTTTGCAACATTGATGCCAAGAAACAGCTCCCCTTGCAAAAGTAGTTAGGTATCCCGATGTTGATTTTCTAGAATAAGTATCACCGAGCAAGTCTGCATCTGTGTATCTTTCTAACATAGGTTTTCCTTTTCCAAAGCATAAACATCTCTTTGAAGTACCATGTAGATATCGGAGGATCCATTTGACTGCAATCCAATGTTCATTCCCCGGATTGGCCAGGAAATGACTAACAACACCAATTGCATAAGCGATATCAGGTTTCGTGCATATCATTGCATACATGAGACTTCCTATTGCAAATGAATATGACATCTTCTTCATTTCCTCCATTTCTTTCTCACTTGTGGGACTTTGATTTGAACTCAACTTGAAATGTCCAGCAAGTGGTTTATTAATCGACTTTGCTTTGTGCATGTTAAATCTTTCAACCACTCTCTCAAYATACCTCTCTTGGGATAGCCATAGTAGCTTCTTTGATCTATCACGAGTGATTCTCATCCCAAGGATTTGTTTAGTCAATCCTAAATCTTTCATGGTGAAGCTCTTGGTTAGATCTTTCTTTAAAGTAGCTATCTTTATACGTTCTTGTCCAACAATCAACATGTCATCAACATAGAGTAGAAGTATGAAAAWGTCACTAATTGCATACCTCTTTATAAAGACACAATGATCGCTTTTCGACTTTCTGAAATCATGTTCTACCATGAAAGATTCGAACTTTTTAAACCATTGCCTTGGTGCTTGCTTAAGTCTATATAGACTTTTCGTTAGGCAGCATACTAAATTTTCCTTACTTGGAACTTTGAACCCCTCAGGCTGCTCCATATAGATCTCTTCCTCTAGATCACAATGAAGGAATGTCGTCTTGACATCGAGCTATTCAACTCCAAGTCTTGCACTGCTGCTACGCTAAAGACAACTTRGATTGATGACATTTTTACCAAGGGAGAGAATATTTCTTCAAAGTCAATACTTTTTTCTTGACTGAAACCTTTAACGACCAACCTGGCTTTGTAGCGCGGTTTTGAGTTGCTATCTTCGATCTTGATTCGATAAACCCACTTATTTTTCAAGGCTCTTYTCCCTTTTAGTAGCTCCACTAGATCATARGTGTGATTCTCATGCAAGGATTGCATCTTCTCTTGCATGGCTCTTATCCACTCATTTTTATGACTGTCAATTATTGCTTCTTTATAGCTTTGAGGCTTYCCCTCACYARTGAGCATAACATACTCCTTTSTGYKATATTGGGTGGATGGTCTTTCGTCCCTCAAGGATCATCTCGGCTCAGCAGCTAGTGGAGAGCTAGATTGAGGCTCTTCCTRATCTGGCTCATCATGAGTCTCCTAGTTGTTTTGCTCTAACACAGGTTCATGATCTTCAGCATCATTGTTTTCTGGCATGTCATTTTCCTCATGTCGGACTGGAGTAAGTTATGAGTTCTTGCTACTTCTCAATCTTGGCCTTTCTAATTTTTGGATGTCTTCAATTGTTTGGTCTTCAAAGAATACGACATCTSTACTTCGAAGAACCTTCTTGTTGATTGAATACTGAAGACGGTACCTGAATTCATCCTTAGGTGAACGAAGGTAAATGAATTCTTGCAAATTTGTGTCAAGCTTAGCTCGCTTATTTTTGGGAATGTGAACAAATGCCCTGCATYTGAACACTTTGAGATGATTGTATGAAGCCCTTTTGCCCAACCAGACTTCCTCTGGGATGCCCCTAGTCAAAGAACTGATGGAGTGAGATTGACAATATCAACCACCGACATCACAGCTTCTCTCCATAATGATTTGGGTAGCTTGGGATGAAAGAGCACAAATCAAACTCTTTCTTCAATAGTCCGGTTCATTCTCTCAGCTAGTCCATTCAACTGTGGTGTCTTGGATAGAGTCTTTTCTAGTCTAATCCTATATTTCTTGCAATAGGCTTTGAAAGGACCTCAATACTCACCTCGATTGTCTGATCATACACACTTGATAGTCCGTCCAGTCTCACGTTCCATAAAGAATGGAACTCCTTGAATGCATCAAGCACTTGATCCTTTGATTTTAGCAGGTATAGCCAGACCTTCCTTGAATGGTCATCAATGAAGGTGAYAAAATACAATGCACCACTAATGGATCTCCCGAACATCGAATACACGTCGGTGTGCATGAGGTCTAGGATATTCTTTCTCCTTGTAGGTGGAGAAGATCTTTGGAAAGCAACTCTATGTTGTTTTCCACCTAAGCAATGAGCACGAGGATCAAGTAGTTTACCTTTCACATCAGGTAGGAGTTTCTTTCGARCRAGCATGTGAAGACCTTTCTCCCTGATATGCCCAAGTTGTGTATGCCATATCTCTATATCATTAGTTGTGATGTTTACCTCCCCTTTGCAGAGCTTAGCTTGCATCATGTACAATGATCCTTCCTTCTTTCCTTGAGCCATGATTAGTTTTCCTTTGGTGAGATTCCATATTCCTTCACCAAATTAATTCACCAGACCAACATCGTCTAGCTTACCTGTGGAGATAAGATTAAGGTGCATTGCTACAATGCGCCTTACCTCTCTTAGGACAAGCTTGCATCCAGTACTTGTAGTCAGGATGATGTCTCCTATCCCAACAATCTTGCTCCTATCTTGATTGCCCATTTGCTCCGTGCCAAAGTCAGGATGATGTCTCGAATATTAAGCACTAAGCATTCGATGTCTAAAATCCAATTCTCTCCTCTTAATTTAGTTTTCTATGCTTCGATTTGATTAGTACTCAAAAAAGGAAATTTTAAGTTTTTATAGAATTTTAGAAATATTTAACATAWGAAATATTTTGAACTTAATTTGCTAAATTATTTCATAAATTTTAGAAACATTGAACTTATAAAATTCTTTGAACTTAATTTTCTAAATTAATTTATATAATTTTAGAAGCATTGAGATATGAAATACGTTGAACTTAATTTGCTAAATTGATTCATAGAATTTTAGAACCATTGAATATATAAAATGCTTTGGACTTAATTTTCTAAATTAATTCATAGAATTTTAGAAATATTGGACATGTAAAATACTTTGAACCTTGCTACATTCAATCATTTTTCAATATATTTAACATTGTATAACATCCATTTAAAAAGTCAAAGTAAGGCTAGTATTGGAATATTAAAATAAAGCAAGGGATAAAGTTATCCAAAAAATTATTCTCATATTGTGTGATATTTTAATATAATAGTCTGGGATAACATGTGTTGCGCGTTATTTCGCATCACACCTTTATTATATTACTTTATAAATTATGTCAACTAATATTTTTTTGAATATTTAATTAAAGATTGAAGGAAAATAAAAATATATATCTTATCATTGGACCGGTACAATGTAATTATATTTGCAACAAATTAATTTCTTGTGTTATTGTGTTATTCATGATAATTATTTATAGAATTATCTTTTGTTGATTTTCAATTATCTTAGAACTAAGTAGCTTCTTGGTGGGCGGGTCTTAACTTGTTGGTAGCTAATAGAGTATACTGAATCAAATGATACGAAGGCATGTGTTTAAAAAAAAAAAAAAAGTCAAATTCATAACTTGTTGGCTGGATATAATAGATTAGGTATAACTAGTTGGTTGCCAATAAGTTAAGACCTGCCTATTATGTAAAGTTTTTCTTAGAACTTTATATAGAATTCTAAAAGTCCATTTAAAAGGGATAATGGACGATCAAAATTGGGTGAGTTGCTTTTCATAATTGAGTTGCATGTTATTTAATGAAATTCTAAAACATTATATCATTAATGTCAATTTTATTAAAATATGAAACATATTTCAATCAAACATTTTTTTAGTGATCTTTCATATTTTAAATTAAAAAAATCAAATAGGCTATSATTGACAATTTTTGAATAAGRTAAGAGAATAAATTTGTCCAAAAACGATTCCCATTAAATTTTGTAGTATTTTAATATAATATATAGATTATAGATAAGACAAATTATTTGCTAGTAGGTCCCATAAGCTTTTATATTTACAAAAGGGCTCTAAGACTTAGGCCGCATTTAATTAAACTCAAGCCTAAACTCTGACCTTTGAAGATTAAAGTCTGAAACGTAGTTGAATTTCTTAACACTAGAAATTTACTTATACATGTCTAAATYTGAATGTTTAATTTGATTAGAGCATTTGAAAAATAAATTAGCAAAACTCCAAATAATGTAATTTTTCACTTTTGTCCTGTTCTTTATTCTTTTAAATTGATACGGGAGTCGATTTATATTGATCAACAGTTAAGAAGAAAAAATAAGCATGAGAATAAGGTTAATTTTGTCCCGTAGATATAAAGTTGGTAAACTCCGACGTCTTAAATCATTAAGTGATAAATGTTAAGTAAAAGATCCTATTACTTCACATTCATAAAAGGAATTAGGATACACCTTCAATTTTTAAGACATTACACACAAACTTATCAAACAGTCTAATTAGTTGAATTTTAAATGCTTTATTACGTAATTAAACATGCTCTTAGAATGTACATTGAACTTAATTAATTAACTATACGGGTTCAAAAATACTTGCCCTATCTTTAAGCTAATTATTTACAATATTACAGTGTCTGGTTGGAAAATAATTAATCTACCAAACCTTTTACATAAATATCTTGCCCTTTCATGTATTAGTTACCAAAACAAATTTAACTTACCAAAATTTGCATACTATTCTCATTTGGTATTCAATAAAACAAAAGATAAGATTTGTAAACAAATCGAGTCGCACATACACCTGAGTTCATGTTCCTCGACGTTGAGGGCATCCCCAAAGAGTAGGGATTTCATATTACATTTTTCTGCTAGCTTCTCCTCCCACATTCTCTTCCCCTATAAAAGGCACAGAGGACTCCTAAACACATAATTCTTTCTTCTTCTTGCCTTCCCAGTCTTTGAGTGCAGTTTTTGCAGTTGGTTCCACATTTGGTAAGACTTTTCATTAGTCATTTTCTTATTTCCCCTTAACATTCTTGTCTACCAACTCTTTTTCACTTAAAGTTTTTGGTTGAATCATAATGGATTCAACAAAGAACTATATATGTTYGCTTCTTTGTTKTGTTAAARGAAAAAAACAAACTCTTCATGGCTAATAATGAATTTTTAGTTTTTATGTTTTGTCTTCAAGAGCTCCTCTTAATCCTACATATGCACTTATTTTTTATTTTATTTTTATCTCTACATTCTTTTCAAATAAATTGACCAGCAATTACTTGTATTTCTGCTGCTTCTGTCCCTTTGGCCATGGTCTCAACTATCTCTACGCAATCTGGTTTAAACAATTATCCCCTCAACRGAAAGAAAAGCTCCTGTGATATGGCAAATCAAGATCTGAACAAGACCAGAATTCCTAGTGAATACATATGGCCTGAGGAGGACCAAGTGCCAGCCCAAGAAGAACTTCAAGAGTTTGTGGTTGATCTTGATGGCTTTTTACGAGGTGACAAAGAGGCCACATTGTGTGCAGCAAATCTTGTTAGAGCATCTTGTTTGCACCATGGCTTCTTCCAAGTGATCAACCATGGAGTTGACTCTGATGTTATCAAAATGGCTCATGATCATGCTGAAGCTTTCTTCTTACTTCCCCTTGCTGAAAAACTAAGGGCGAAGCCAAAAACTGGTGCTTTTGGCTATTCCGTTGCCCATTCGTCTCGGTTTTCATCAAAATTGCCATGGAAGGAAATGATTACTATTGCCTACTCTCACAATAGCTCTGATGCTATTGTAGTTGACTTTTTTGAATCGCAATTTGGCAAAGAATTTCAGAAGATGGGGTAAGGCTGGTGGAGTGTATATGATTCCCAAGTATCAGTTTCTACCTTTTTTTTAAAAAAAAAATTCTTTTTCGTCCAATATTATTTGAGCATTTATGTGTATGACTTTATTTCAGGGTGATTTTTCAAAGATACTGTGAGGCAATGAAGAAATTATCYCTTGTTCTAATGGTGATTCTAGGAATCAGTTTAGGGGTGGATCAAACTTATTTCAAAGATTTTTATGAAGATGGTAATGCTATAGTACGAGCTAATTGGTACCCAATTTGTCCAGAACCAAGTTTAACCCTTGGCGTTGGACCACATCATGACCTGACATCTTTGACTATTTTGCATCAAGATCAAGTTGGAGGCTTGGAAGTCTTTGTGGACAACAAATGGAAATCAATTCGACYAAGAAATGATGCCTTTGTCATCAACCTTGGTGACACTTTCTCGGTATAGTTCATTGCATTCCCTTGCACATCCGAAAACAAGAAGKKGAGCTCAAAATATTGAGTACAAGCTGTTTGAAATCAACACAATTTTGCATTTCCATGAATATCTTTGTCCTGCATACTCATTCCCACTAGCCCACAAAAACACAAGAAAGATAACAGACAGTAATATCTAAACTTGCAACTTTTTGCTGCACTGAAGTTTACTAATTCAAGTTTCTTGGTTAATGTGCAGGCAATAACCAATGCAACTTACAAGAGTTGTCTACATAGGGTAATAGTAAACAAGCGTCACAACAGGATGTCATTGACATATTTCTTGAACCCTAAAGGGGACAAAGTGGTAAGGCCTCCGAAAGATCTCATTAGCACAGAGGAGCCAAGAAAGTATCCTGATTTCACTTCGTTTGATTTCAAGAACTATACTTTCAATCACTACAGAGCAGATGGATCTACCTTCTAGAACTTCACCAAATGGCTTGTATCTTTGAAGCCATCAAACTCTAATTAAAGTCCCTTTTCAGATGTTTCATGTTAGTGGGCTGAGAGCTTGAGAAACACAACTCTCTCTTGCTTCTTCYTRTTTTTGCTTTTTTCTTTTTTTAGGTCCACTAGTGTCATTTTTTTTTTAGAGCACATGGAAAATAGTGGTAAATTGAAAGTTTTATTTACCTGAAAATGGGCCGATGGACAGGTGGAAGAAACGAAAGTAGACATTGCTACATGAGGGTTTCTATGTGCTCACAGCAGATGACAAGCTTAAAGAAAACCAAACATATTTTCTTTCTTTCATCATGTGACTAAGATTTGGAGATATCACATTTCGCTACATGATTTGTTTTCATTAGTAGATATGATATAATGAATAAAGAAGAAGATTTGGGAAGAGGATAAATTAAGCTATGCACTACCAATAAAATTGAAAAGTGTGAAAAGTATTCATATAATGTAAAATCAAATTTCCTTTTTCTTTCTATTTTTCTTTTTTTCATTTTCTAAAATCCTAGAGGACGCTAGTTGAATCAAACCAAACACTATTATTTTGTAATTTGTAAGGGGTGCTTATAACCAAGGGTGGATCTAGGGTGCCGCTTCTCGAGGCACGTGCCCGAAGAGCATTTTACGTAAGAAACGAAGCATTTTATTGGAAAAAATATTTTATGTTCATTATTTATAACTCTTTCGGTCTTTCTTCCCTTCAAGACTTCACTCTCTTCAACAAATATATCTTCTCAAACTTTCACAATCTCAATCCTTTCTTCCTAAAAAGAATTAAAAAAAAAAAAGAGAAGTCTCGCTCCTTTCTCTGTAATGAAATATTTTATATGTTTTTATTTTAAAAAAATTATCAATAATAATTGTTCCCCACTAATTTTGAAAGTCTGGGTTTGCCACTGCTTATAACCAGTCGAGCTACTATCTTTTCATAATTTTCCCTCTAAAAATATGAAGTTGTTATAATTGGAGAATGGCAAGAAGAAGAAGAAAGGTAAAGAGACAATCGTAAATTAATTGTCATTACAATATATGAACCAAAACCCTCTTATTCTAGGATCACAAGGATAGGAAAGCCCCTTCGAATGACTAATCTATACAACAACTATCTCAAAAACCACTTGTTTGGAAAAAAATAAAGTGGGAAAAAAATATAACAAACTAAGAAAAATGAGTACCCTTGATATTGGAGTATTAATGGCTATCTCATTAAAACTTGTTGACACTAGAAATAGTCAAGGAAAACAGTTGAATAGCAAGACAAAAAGGCCTATTAGCTAGCTTCCAAAGCAGGTGACTCATCACCAAATATATGATCAACTGGCAGGCAATCAGTTATAAGTCTAATGATGGATGCATAAAAGCCCCAACTTATTGCCAAGAATCTCGCCAATCAGTAGAGACAACGATTAGATAAAGGAAAAAAGGTGCTTGGCCTGAGTCTTTGTCCACGACCTAACAGATGAGCGAGAAACTAAGATGTGGGTTGATAATGGGGCATATCACTAGGAAATGAGGAAAGTGGCTTCACATTACTTTACTTCTAAGAAAGAAGACCTATTTCAGCCAAGTATAAAAGAAAGAAGAGGAAGAACTTCCGAGCCCCTCATTCATTTCACAACAAAATCATATCAATTATTACTTCAAATTGTGCCTTTTCATTATGCTTTATAGCTTTTCCTAGTGTAGCTTAGATGTGTAACTTTCCACCTTCTAGTTAATATTTACAATGCTTTCTTTAAATAACTTTCTTTGATATGCTTTATTTACAACTTTCTTTAGGTTAGCCTATTGTTGCTTTCTTTAGTTAATTCTTCTATGGCTTTCTTACGGCTTTCTTTATCACTTATTTACAACTTTCTTTACCATTTTACTACAACTTTATTTGATTATCTTCCTTAGTTTGCTAACCAGCTTATTTTGGCCTATACGGTGAATAATTGCTAATCTCGATTACATGATATTGCTTATCTTTCAACTAAATTCTCAGTTGATTCAAATGTTATTCATAAGGTCTTTGATTAAATGGATAGCCAATCAACTTGCATGCTTCGCTGAGGGCTTTCTTTAACTAACTCAACAATCCACCCTAAAAAAAGGTTGTTACGGATTTCAAAAGCCAATCCATGGCTACATGATGAGTGTCAAAATTATACACATTTTATGCTATCTTATTTAGCAATTTTACCCTATTATGACATTGACTCATGATCATTCATATGCTAATTGTGCATAAATTCAAATCTTCCTTATTAGCATATGAGTAATCTGAAATTTATGTAATCATTGGAGTTTTATAGGAAATTACACTAAGGAGAAAAAGGAAAAAAGGTCAAGGATGGACATCCGCGAGCATGACATAACACAAGGATGCTTCAATATTGCTGATCAAACATCCAGTTGCACGAAGCAAGTTACCAAGTTCTAGCCGTAATTTGGCCAAAGATGGGCAAAGATAAGAGGCAAAAAGCAACAGAGATATGATAGAAAGAGCCTCCAGAAACTTGAAGTGTAAGAGTGGAATCAAAAGAATTATTAAAATATTGACAAGTTGCAAATAGTGACATATGGAAGGGTCTCATTAGACCTCATGTTCCACTATGTTTGGGCAGCCATTTGAAGGACTCTCATTGGACCAAATATTGCTACTTGAAGGACACATGTGAAACTCTCATTGGACCACAAGAACCACCCTATAAAATTAGCGAACAACTTGCATTTCCTACAAACTATAACTAGGAGAAGAATTAAAGAAGAAGAGCATTGGCTGGAGTTCATCCATTTCTTAGGCTAAGAAAACTTTCCACCATTTTTCACTTCCAAATACCTTTGTGGAGGCTGAAAGCCAAGAGGTAATTGCTCCTATGATCAAGAGAGGATATAAAAGCCCTTCATTAATGACTGATGGAGCTGAATGATTGGAGAAGAAGCCATGGAAGATAACCAAAACTGGACTGCAAGCAGATGCTGCAGAACTGAAAACTAAATACATGCACTTCCATTTACAGAAGTTTCCTAGACTGCTACTTATTTCTATTCTGCTTGTATTGAGATAAATTTGATATTTGATCTTTAATATAGCATAATAATTAATGCAATCTTTTATTTCATTTATTTGAGCAAGAGCTAATTTAATTTTTAGTTAGAAATTAAGTTGAACTTAGGTGTTGATGATGTGCTAATTAAATTTTGCATGCTTAAGCTAGTTTATAGTTTATCCAACAGTTTAATTCACAATGGTAAACCATCCTTCTGAGCTAGAGTTGAGAACATAGGATGGGATGGCAACTCTAGTGAAAAGCCTTGGGTAGAGTGAATAGTTYGCATGAGTGTTGTAGCATCTAGCTATGATCTCTAAGAATATTTATTTGATAATCGGGTTCTTGGTGAGAGAGTATTGAGTAAAATACCACCCTTGAATCTAGAGCTTTGGTTTGAATACCTAAGATGTAACACCCCTAGATTAGAAACCTTTATCTTAACCCGGGAATKTTACATCATTCCATTCGAAAATAATCAACTATCTATTTAAACTTAACAATACCCAAAGGAGTCAAAAATATATTTTAACAAATCCTCACTATCCCAACATTTATTCAAAATGAAAATAGCGGAAGCCTCAAGAATTTAAAACATTAAGAAATATTTTATCATCTTATTACATAAAATAAGTTTAAAACCAGTTCCCGAGTATCATTGCTCGTCCACAAACGACCTCCTCGCCCCATCTGGTTACATATTATCTGAAATGACACATAAGAAAAGAAATGAGCTAAAAAGCCCAGTAAGTAACCTCAATGCATAAATGCATCAACCTGTCCTACATGCCATGAAATTATAAAATTTCGCCTTTAAATAAAAAAAAAACTACTTTCCAAACATTCCTTTTCAAAATCTCATTACAAGTATTTCCTTCAAAATTCACTTATAGTAAAACATTCCATTTCCTTTCATTCGTGAGCTCACTAGAGTATAACGCCTAGCCATTAGGCTTGCAGTGAGCCATTATTATTTGAAACCCAATTACATTCTTCACCTCCCCGAGGTGAATCATGTCCTACCCTCCCCGAGAGTAAGATCAGGTGCGTCGGTCCCCCACGCCCCATTTTTCACTCACATCCTTTATAGCTAGGTTTACACTCCTCTCCAAAAATTTTAGCATTTTCAAAACTTTACATTTTCCTTTAAAATTTCATTTCCTAAACCATTCACCTTCTAAGTGTGTGAGTGGCTCATGCCAAATGTGATGTAGAATTCTAACTACATGCTCATGACATGAAATGCTTACATCCGTATATAACATAACATTCGACATAAAAGTAATACAGGACATGAACACATTAACATTCCACATAATTACATACATCAATATACAATCTCATACACAATATATTAGGGCAAGTAAAAGAGTTCAATTACATTCATTTATAACGTTAATGAGATGGGAGGATTACTTACTCRGAGTCCTATACGTAAACGRGTTCTTACTTAAGTTGCGAAGTGRACTCCTTCAATCGATCTCAATGTAAGGCCTCGAAATAACCTAGTTGATTACAGAAGGAGGGTCTACTTAGTTCGATCGTCTCAACTTAAGTATTATGTGTTCAATCCAAAATTGTCTTTTCTAAATTTATAAATCCAGATTTAGTTCTCTTATTATCGAATATTACATTCTAAGGATACAATTTGACTCCTTAGYGYAGGTATAAATTCACGTCAGGGCATATTTATTTACAAGTCATACAATTTCAATATTAAATGTTAGTGTTTTCACCTTAAAATTCATGATATCCAAATGTTGCGGGAGCAGTAATGGATTCTCGAACGTGCGTTCAAGCGACGTGCACAACGACCCTGGGTGTCTAGGTATCGGTGCTTGCTGGGCACTAGGCGGACTGGCACTGCTGAGTGTCGGGCCTTGTTCTTGGCCAAACAAGCTCATGGCTGGCCGGCAATGTTCCTCGATAACTTCCAGCAACTCTGAATTCGGTGAGTTGGGGACAACCTGCACAACCAAGGCATCGGCTGGCACTGCACCTATTGCTGCCCTTGTTGAACAACTACACCGTAAATCAGCGGGTTGCGATTTTGGTCGCAGACAGTGTCGTCCGGTGGCGYGAACAACAAGCAAGAGGGTAGAGTGATGGCTAGCAGCAAGGGATCTGGCTTCTATCGAAGAGGAGAAAATGTTGAGAAGAGACGGAGAAGAAGATAGCGACGGCAGATTTGGCATGTCTGAGTCGCGCAGAGAAGGAAGGACGATGGTACAGATCTAGCGATTGGTGTCGCGCAAATCCTCTCACGCCGAGAAGAAGAARAAGAAGATGGCTTACCGGATCTAGAGTGGATCGCGCGCCTCTAACGGACGTTTGGTCGGCGCTGGCGCGAACCTCAGATCGTGGATCCGAGTTTGAGAGCGAGAGAGGGAAGTTGGAGAAGAGACTCGGGGAGGAACGGGTAGTCTCCCATGTGTGCCTCGCAGCGACTCGAGCAGACAGTCTCAGYGACCCGCGTTGTGAGCAGTGTTTGAGCAGCAGCGTAGTCTGGTGCGGCGACCGATCGCAAACCGTGGCAAACAGTGGCCACTTCAAGCATCAGCAATGATGGCGGCAAGAAGAGAAGAAGAAGAGGCAGCGGGTAGGGTTTGGGCGGCGGCGGCGGGAGGAAGGAGATGAGAGTTTCTGTAGGGTTTTTCTTTTTYTTTTCTTTTCTTTTTCAGCTGTAACCCGAACCCTTTGGGCCTTACCATCCAAATCTAACYCAAAATCCATAAATTTAATATAACGGACTTCTTTTTGATAAAAAGCCCAACTTGTCGAGCCTTTAACCAAATGATAACTCTTATTCGACACGGACAATATTTCTGCACCTATTAAACGTACGATTTGAAAATATTAATCACATATAAAATGTCSAACCCTAGTTGGCACACAATTTCACGAGATCAAACAAAAATTTATAAAAGTAAAAAAAATTTGGGGTGTTACATAAGAAACTATGATTACTTGAGTCGATTGGGGGAGAAAATTGAAAAGACTAAGTAGTATTTACATAATGATATAGCACTTCTGTAGCACAAGGTTATGCCCAAAACGTCTTGTAAGTCTATTGGTTTTTTCGTGTGAGCCCAATTTCTTTTAAGGGGCTATAGTTAGGTCTCAAACAAAGTTGATATGGATGAGCCTAATACCATTATGGGAACCACATAGAACTTGAGCATCAAATAACGAGGTAGTGAAAGAATCACGGGTTTGCTGTGACATAGCAATCTTATTATCGGATCAAGGACTTAGTCACCCTAGGTACTGTAGGACTAATGTCAGGATAGGTAGAAGGGCCAGAACATTGAAAGTTGAAGACTCTATCTATTTGTTGGASATACTCCTTGCTATAGCTTCCTTTCATCACTCCATTAGCACAAGTTTGTCTAGGTACCAGTATCCTCACCATATTAACCATGTGTTGTGAACGATGTTGTAGCAGCATGACCATATCTCATAAACATTATAATTATAGGATCCATAATTTCCTAATTGAATTGCTTTCCYAGTGATTATCCATCCACTCACTTATCTATTGCTTTCTAATATCTAATCATTTTAGTTAAAGTGTATTTAATTTTATTTTTATAAGTCACCAATCCTAATTTATTGAATCATTCTTTGTAACATTTATACCATTGCTATAGCATCAATCCTCGTGGGATCGACATCCACTTATCACTATATTACTTGTTAAGACCCTGTATACTTAAATGAGCTTGGTGAACTCATTTATACTATTGTTGCGTCACAGAAAACACTAACAAGGTTTTGGCATCGTTGCTGGGGATTGATTAGTTAAAGTGTGATGTGAAAGTTACTTAATTGATTCTTTATCATTTAAAATTTTCTCTTTCCTATAACGGGATTCTAGCTTGTTGCRTGCAATATAATAGAAAATAAGATTATGTAGTGGTGCCACTTGATCCAAAATATAGAAGACTTTTTGAAGMATAAAGAAGCAGCACAAATCTCTTGTTGAAACAGAAATCATAGTTGAGCAGACATGGAAGAATAACCCAAACATTACTATAGCACTCGCTGGATGAGAGAAATAGAGCCATACGAGATTATGCTATACCAGTGTTACATCATCTATATCCATGTATTATTAGACCATATATACAGGTTGCTCAATTTGAGCTCAAGCTTGTGATGTTCCAAATTCTGCAAATGGTAGGCTAATTTAGTGGGATGCCATCTTAGAGAGGTGAATTGTGGACTCTATGAGTGGCTTGTCATGCCCTTTGGTTTGACTAATGCACCTTCTACCTTTATAAAACTTATGAATYATGTTCTTAKGCATTTTATAGGGCATTTTGTTGTGGGATACTTCGATGATATTCTAATTTCYAGCAGGTCCCTAGAAGAATATTAGAGGCATTTAAGGGAAGTCCTTTCTCCCCTTAGAGTAGAGCGACTATATGCTAACATGAAGACGATTTTTGCACTAATGAGGTTATTTTTCTTGGTTTTGTAGTGAGCACACATGGGCTCCAAGTTGATGAAGAGAAGGTGAGGGCGATCCAAGAGTGGCCCACACCAAGCAGCATTGGAGACGTGAAGAGCTTCCATGGGTTAGCTAGCTTCTATAGGCAATTCGTGAAGGGCTTCTCCACCATTGCAGCCCCATTGACCGAGATTACCAAGAAAGGTGTAGCCGTTATGTGGGGAGAGGCACAAGAGAGAGCATTTCATGAGCTCAAGTGGCGTCTCACCAAGGCTCACTAGGCCATTTGAGGTGGAGTGTGATGCTAGTGGCATTGGCATTGGAGTCATTCTCATGCAAGAGGAGCGGACAGATTTTAATGTAGATAAATAAGTAGAGTTCATCAAGGAGTTGCATGTAGGATAAGGGAGAGGTTGCTGGCCAAGGGAGAGCAAGTGGCCACTAAGGCTAACAAAGTAAGGAGAAGGATTTTTTTTCCAGCCCGAAGACCTCGTGTGGGTGCATTTGGGGAAGGAATGGTTCCCTGAAATGTGCAAGTCCAAGCTAGCACCTAGAGGAGATGGTCCTTTCAAGATCAAAAGGAGAGTTGGAGACAATGCCTATGTGTTAGAGCTACCCGAAGACTATGCAGTTAGTGTGATATGGGGATTAGACACAAAGCTAGGATCTAGACACAAACACAAACAAGAAAATAATGGAAGATGTTAGACTAAAGTCGGCAATGGAAGAAATTAGAATAGAAAGGATAATTGAAATAAAACTAGAACCAACAAGGCATCAACCCTTGATCTTTTCAGATCAAGACCTAAATACCAATGAGAATTCAACCTTCTTCCCTTTGCAACCTTACACAATGGCCATGGCAGCCATGCAGAAGGAGGACAATCAATGAAGCTTGCTAGTATCAATCCCTTGACGAATTAACACACACAAGACAACTTAAGCCAAATCAACAACAATGCACTCTAAATCTCTCAAGGGAAATTCGATGCATTCAACCAAAAAGGAAACCTTTTTTTTTTTTTTTTTGGTTCTTAAACAAATAAATTCTAAGTTCTAAAAGTGAAGACAAGGAAGCCTTTTATACCTAGGTGGCTTACCTTGCTATAAAAGGAGACTAATGCATAAATCATAAAATAAGCTAGAAAACCATGTCTTAAAAATCCATTACATATCCCAAAATAATCCTCAAACATCCTTGAGGTCTTCTTGTGCTCCTATGGCACCATGCTCAACAAATAAGGCTTAGGAAGATCCTCCAACATAGCTAGCTCCTTGGACAAGTAGAATGCAACTACCTTGTCCAACTCTTGTTGGATCTTCTTAGCCCTAGCTCTAGTCATGGGGCCATCAAATGTAGGCACCATAGGTGGTGTGGTGAGTGGTYCCTCATCATCCTCCCTTTCTTGGAAGGGACTCGACCTCAAGTCATCTTGATTTAAGTCTCCTCCTTCAAAGAGAGTAAGGTCACCCACATTGAATGTGGCACTAAGTCCATAGTCTTCGGGTAGCTCTAACACACAGGCATTGTCTCCAACTCTCCTCTTGATCTTGAAAGGACTATCTCCTCTAGGTGCCAGCTTGGACTTGTGCCTTTCAGGGAAGCGTTCCTTCCTCAAATGCACCCACACAAGGTCTCCGGCTGGAAAACAATCCTTCTCCTTCCTTTGTTAGCCTTAGCCACTACTTGCTCTCCCTTGGCCAGCAACCTCTCCCTTGTCCTAGTATGCAACTCCTTGATGAACTCCACCTGTTTATCTGCATTAAAATCTGCTCGCTCCTTCATAGGCAACAGCGTAAGATCAAGTCGGGTTAAAGGATTCAAACCATAGACACACTCAAAAGGACTCAAAGAGGTACTAGAATGAATGGCCCAATTATATGCCAACTCTACATATGGTAAGGCATCTTCCCAAGCCTTAAGATTCTTCCTAATGACAACCCTCAAAAGAGTTGTGAGGGTTCTATTGGTTACCTCTGTTTGGCCATCTATTTGGGGATGACTAGAAGTAGAGAACAAGAGTCCCTAGTTTCCCCCAAAGTGTCCTTCAAAAGTAACTTAAGAACTTCACATCCCTATCACTCACTACAGTCCTAGGCACCCCATGCAACCTAACAACTTCCCTAAAGAATAAGTTAGTCACATTAGATGTATCATCAGTCTTATGGTAATAAACTTTCTAGGAGACATGTTTTAATCACCATATTAGACTCTAAGGTATTAGGATTCACTTACATTAAAGAGTTGTATGAGGATGATGCTGATTTTGGAGCTACTTATAAGTATTGCATGGCTAAGGGTTCTTTAGATAAGTTTTACTTGTTTGGGGGATTCTTGTTTRGAGTTGAAAARGTGTGCATTCCTAGTGTTCTTTGAGGTTATTACTTGTTGATGAGGCCCATAGAGGGGGCTTGATAGGACACTTTGGGAGGGATAAGACATATCACATATTGCACACACACTTTTATTGGCCACATATGTGTAGGGATGTTGATAGCTTTGTTAGGAGGTGTATAGAGTGCCTTAAGGCTAAGTCTAGAGTTAAGCCTCATGGCTTGTACACCCCTTTGCCTATCCATGCTTAGGGATATTTAGAATTTTATCACATCCTACATTATGTGGTGATCAAAACATGTCTCCTAGAAAATAAAGTTCTCAGAAATTGTTGTTTCTGATTTTCGGAAGGAATTTTATTTATCTATATCTATTTTTTCCTAATGAATTCAGTTCAAAAATGTACCTAAAATAATAGGCAAAGGGGTGTCTTATCCCATTGAGCTTCCTTTGGGAATAGGCAAAGGACTTTCTTAACTTTTGCTTACGATGACATGTATAGAAAGTGATAATTGTTGTAAAGAAAATTAAAGCCATGGAGATGAAAAGTCTTCAACTTGTAAAAGACAGTTATTGTTTGATTGAGCAAACCAAAACATTGCAAAAGAAGCTCAATGTTTCCCAAACAAAATTGACTCAAGATTTGAAAGAACTGGAAGGTGCAAACAATATCTTAAACAAGTTCAAAAGGAGTACCACAAAACATGATTTTAGAATGTATGCATAACTAAACCAAATGTGTTCATAAGGACAAAAAATAAAATTTTTCGGCAAAAGATAGCCACTTATAAAGTACAAAAGTTCATTCTTAATTGTCATTTTGTAACAAAGCTATGTTTATCCTCATATAATACAATTACATCAATGTAGGTCTTCAAACCACTATTAAGCAATTTGAAGGTCTTCAACATCAATGTCGAATTGTACTTCTTCATCATCAATGTCAGATTGCAAATCATCCTTATTTTAATCTTCAACACAAAATCAGTTGTTACTAGGATTCATGCTTGAATTTTACTAGGATCAGCTAAAAACCCCTTTAGCTAAAAACCTATAAGCTTATAATATGTGCTATTTTCGATCTTTTTTATGTTAATTTTGGATTTAGAATATGAGATTCATTGTTAAAAAAAAAAAAATTAAGGATTTGGAACCTGAATCATCTGGGATCATAATGCTAAAAGTAAACTTAAGAAATGACCATTAGAGTAACCCCTATCTTTTTGGTCGAACCTGAAAGTTTGACCACACTAAATTCGTTACAAAAACTCTATACTAAGTTTATTTTAGATTGTGATGTGTGGCTGAAAATCCACGGATTGCAGGAATAATTTAATCCAAATGTTACTCAATTTGACCTTGTAAAACTCAAGATAAGAGTTAATCTTTGGAGTAGAGTTAGTTTTGACTGAGTGAACATGAAACCTTATTCCATTTGAAACTGGTATTTATCCAGACCTCAAACTCAGTTGTAAAACTCCTTAAGCTAGACCTTTTAACTTGATAAATTCCTTCATTTTTTGTTTCTAACTTATCCAATGCTTTTTTACCAATTTCACATGTAGTAATGACTTACATCTGTTTCAATGTAACTGCATTAAATATAGCATGCAAAGCTTTAGAGTTCCAGTTAGCCATATCAAGTTTATTACTATCCTATTCAGATACAAATTTAACAATGGTAATTCCATCCTTAGTGAACGAAGGACTATAGCCTGTAAGTACAGAAGTCCAGAAACATTCATCTATAGCCTTTAAGAAAGCCCTCATTCTGGCTTTCCACATGAGGTAATTAGTTCCATCTAATAAGGGAGGTCTATGGGTGGGGCCTCTTTCACGAAAGTCACCAAACTCATCCATATGTAAAAAAATAGCAGAATTAGTGTGTGCACACAAAGTCACAAAACTCATCCAAATGATTATCTAGACATACTTAGAAGCCAAAAAATCAACATTTTTCAGATCCAATATTATGAAAGAATAACCTGCTCTGATACCACTTGTTAGAGTTGATTACTACTTCTTTTTTTGTGGATTACTTTAGAATCAAGCTTCGATATAAATCAATCAAAACAAACTATAAATAGTGAACACATGATTTAACATGGTTCGAAATAAATGCCAATGCCCATTGGTCCACATCCAGGTGTCAAACACAATTTCACTAAATCAATGAGTTCAAGAGACTTATACATCAACCGTTCGATAATGTAAAGCTTTTAAACATAATAAAAGATTCCCGCTATGTTGAATCTTGTAKCTATTTTTAGATTCTCTCAATTGCCAGTTGACGTCGAAGATTGAACAAAATCTTGTTCTTGTTGCTGGAAATTCTTTCAGCAAACATCCCCAATCTTCTCAGGGTAGGAAGGACCCTYTTGATAATAAGTTGAATCAACAGTTAGAATAAATTCCAACATAAACACAATTAATCAACATTTTCTATCATATGCCATGAACAAATACTTGATAATGTGTCCTCATTTTGCCATAAAAATGACAATTAAGAACGAACTTTTGTATTTTATAAGTGTCTATGTTTTGACAAAAATTTTTATCTTTTATCTTTATGAACACATTTGGTTCGGTTGTGCATATATTCTAAAATCATGTTTTGTGGTACTCATTTTGAACTTGTTTAAGATATTGTTTGCACCTTCCAGTTCTTTCAAATCTTGAGTCAATTTTGTTTGAGAAACATTGAGCTTYTTTTGCAATGTTTTGGTTTGCTCAATCAAACAATAATTGTCTTTTACAAGTTGAAGACTTTTCATCTCCATAGCTTTAATTTTCTTTACAACAATTATCATTTTCTATACATGTCATCGTAAGCAATTTGAAGGTCTTCAACATCAATGTCGAATTGTACTTCTTCATCATCAATGTCARATTGCAAATCATCCTTATTTTAATCTTCACCACAAAATCTAGGTAATTCTGCTCACGTTCATTATCTTCTTGAACTTCATAATCATTGTCACTTCTAATGCAGTCATAGCATGTCTCTTCTTCTCGAGAAAATTGGCACATTATGCTTGAATGTGTCCATAGCCTTCACATTCCTTGCATTGAATCCCTTTTCCCATTTTGTAGTCTTAATTTGAAGGGCATTCCTTCTTTTCTATTTCKTCTTGAGAACATACTGTCAACATTATCACTTTGTGTGCGAGTTAGAGCAATACTTTTGAAACTTTTGGTGTGTTTCTCCTTGTTYAACCTTTACAAATTTTGCTCATAAGTTTACAGTGAACYAATATTTTGGTGGCTTGTTCTGTGTTCTGTTTGCTTTTTTTATAAATGGTTATTATTATCATATCTAATACCCATTACGAAGATTCCCTCTTTCTATAAAGAAATATGCGAAGTTTACATGAATCAAACAAGTCTTATTAAGGAAGGCCATGTTTATCCTCATATAATATAATTAGTTTCCATATCTATGTAACAAAGCCTAGATGGAATGCTATTAATTTACTTGTGTTTCACATCATAAGAAAATTTTTTCGATACCATATATTTAACATGAAAAAAGAAATAGTTTTTAAAGTGCATGTGAAGTAACCTTTTTTATAATCTTTCGCATTCCATATAAAAATACTTAATACCATTGTTTAGCAGAAATTTTGCATGTGCAAAGTGCAAAAATTATTTTTTCTAATCATTAAATTTAATTTATCTTTTTCACATACTTTGTAACAATAGGAAAAGTAGATAAGCATGCAAAAGCATGGAAAAGATGAGATTGTTGGAAAAATAATTTCAACTCATGAACATTAAGGAAATATTTTTGTTCTATATCTATAACAAAGCCCCAATGTAAAATTTTAATTTAGTTATGTTTTGCAGCTTAAAAGATGTATTAATTGTAAATTAAAATGCAGATAAAAATAGTTGAAAATTACGAATATATTACTTCGCCCATAAGTGAAAATTCCTTTAGCATAATCGTCATTTGTATCACTTACATTATCTGTACACTTCAATAAAAATTTTATGTAATTTTAGACAAATATCCTAAAAATGTGTCTTTCACTTGATGGGTTCTGTCAGCTTTTAGGTTGCATCTTACATTTAGGCTACTTTTGTTAAMATTTTTGTTTTGATTTTCATTTTTGGAAACTTTTTAACTTTATGTTTTGAGTGATAGTTTCGAAACTTGCTGAAAACGCATTTGGTGGTCTATCTAGTGTAAACCCCGTCTTCAACAAAATCTTGTAATAGACATTTTTCACATCTAATTGATTAACAATCTGTATGTCAAACGAGTATTAAGCTAGTAGTAATAACTACTTTCCCATTAGCTTTCTTTGAGGAGATTTTAATGAATTTTCATATTCATYAAGTTGTTAGGATGCCCTGAAAGCATAAATATATATTAAAAGTGGTCATTTCATTAATTTGGAAATGGGATGTTTTGGCACACGCACGTTTACTATTTAAGAATATACTTATTCCAATGATAATGTTTTGTTTGGCAAAAACACATTGATCTAGATGCTTCGAAAATGTTATAAGTCGCATGAAAATTGAATGTCTCCATGTCCTTTTACCACTTTTAATTCCACAAACTCAATATCTAGATGAATGTTTTCCAAATGCTTTTTCACTTTTAGCAGATGTTTAATTTGAAAATGAAAATTAAAAAATTAGAATAACGCACAACAAATACACAAGTAAATATATATAGATTGGAAATCAAAAAATTTTATATATCTAGAATAATTAAACTTTCAAAGATATTCATTTAGATAATTTTGTACTATTTTATTGTTTTGTTTCCTAATGAGTTACTTGTTTTAAAATCTCTCGAAAGCTAAAAGCAATGTARAATGTGGTGCTGAAGTCCTATTCTAAATCATTGGTTTGTTTTTCCTTCTGGTGTTTTAAATTTGAACTGGTTGAAAATACATTGGATCATGGTTAGTTGATATTTTTTCTTATTTCGTTTGGAAAAATTTATCTTTGCCATCCAAATTTCTTTTTCCTTTTGTAGCTCAAATTTCATTTGTTAAGCCAACAGAATATATTAAGCTTATTTTGATGTTCATATAAATTAGATTTTGAGGCTTGATTGATTATTACATTTCCCATGTTAGTAGGGTCAGGAGGAAGATGGTGGGCCGTTTCCAGTTTGTTGGCCAAACAGATTTGTGAGATTGACGAAGTAGCTGGATTGGTTTGACTATTATTTTCGATTGAAAAGAGGTCAATTGTTTGTTCGAGTTGCCTTCTTCGAGGCTTCACTGCAGGACGTGAGATTTTCATTAAAATATAAGCCGGTCRTATATGTGATAGTTCCTAGGAATCCAATATGACCACTTAGTTGACTTTGATAGTATTCTATGTGCAAGGATTTGACCTTGGCGTTATAAATGTCGAGGCCGAAAAAAGCAACCACATAAATCTAAACAACCAGATAAGCAAAATGATAACCACTTTTGTATTAGTTGATTTTAATGAATTTCATTTTCATCATGTTGCAAGGATGCCTAAGAAACATAAAACCAAATAAAATGTGATGTTGTTTTAATTCAGACATGGGCACCTTTGGTGCATGCACATTTGGCATAAAGTACTTCTAAACTTTTGTAAAGCAAAGTAATGTTGTCTAAAACACGATTTTAAAGATATTTTAACTTAGTAGAATTCGAAATCAGCTGATATTGTAAGGGCACGAAAAGGCTCTTTACATGCTAATTGTAGCTTATGTCAGATACCATGATTTAAGCAAACAAGTGTTTTCATAATATCTTGATATATCTTTGACTCATTTAAACATAGCATAGTTAACTTTGAGATTTTTAATGGATTTCCATGGTATGCACCAAAAGATTGAGAAGACCAAATGAAAAATTCCAGCCTCAAGCTGTAAAGAATTAAACTCTTCTTCATTGAACAACACCTTAGAATTAGCTCGATCGGTACCAAGTGATGCTTAAGCTTCTTCTGTTGYCATTCAAAGCAGCTTGAAGCTGAAAAACAAAGCATGAAATCCCAATCCAATATAGTCACTACATGAAAAACAAAGCATGAAGTCTCCCCTTTCCCATTAGAAGTAACTGCGCCCATGTCACTGGATTAGCCCATAACACAATCCAATATAGTCACCATATAACACACAATGGAATAAGTAGGTGGGTATGAGGATTTACTTACTTGGAGTCTTAACGTTAAATTTCTATTTAAAACACAACACGGAGTCCCTCAACCGTTCTTAACGTCAATGGACTCAAAAATGACCCAATTATTATTACAAAAAAAAACTCATTTAATACGATTGTCCAAACTTAAAACATTTAACGCTTATTCTATGAACATCATTTTCCAATTTTAACTCATACTTAATTCCCACATCGCCAAACTATCACATTCTTAAAGATACAACTTATTTTGTAGCTTTTTAYCCCTCTCAACAATTGATAATGGTAATACCAAAAACAATACATTTCTAAGTCACAACACATTCTTCATACAATATAAGTCATTCTTAGATTGGGTAAACCTAATCTATGTTCTCCCACAATTTTACTATAGAACATAATTACATAAGTCATTAAATTCTAAAATCGAATAATAATATTATCACCTTTAAATCGACAAACTCTAAGTGTCGCGGAAGTGGCATTGTGCCCCGGGTGTGGGCTCAAGCAGCGCGCGCACAACAGCCCTGGTCGCGCACGATTCCAGGTCACCTGGGAGTCTGGTGGCCTAGGCGTCGGGGTGCCTGGTGTCGCCTGGGCATCGGGATGCTCGGTCGTCGAAGCATCGGGGCTCTCCATCGCTGGGGCCTCCCCTATTTTGGAAGCCTGCGAATTGCCAGTAAGGAACCCAGCCTCCGAGCTGCTGTTGGTTTGAATAGCTTCTCTAGGCGGAYGAAGGCGGCGAGCAACCGAGCAGTGCCGACCTGGCAGAAGCATCGCGGGATGACACGCGGCAGATCCGAAGGTTGAGCTGGAGTGATGTAGGCACAATAGGTCTGCTACGCGACACGCCGCTCGAAGTTCACACCAGGTCGCAAGGAAGGAAGGAAGAGGGAAGAGTCGGCTATGGAAGATCGGCCAGATCTAGTGGCGGAGACGCAGTGACGAAGCAGGGTGATGAGATTGGTGTCGAGATCTAGTAGCAACTTCGAGCATTGGCGACTGGTAAGCAACCAGCAAACTGCGTGCTGCGAGCAGGCATCTTCGAGCACCGCCGCAGACGGACCTGGACGAGCTCGAATATAGGCAGAAGGAGAATATCTGAACGGACGACGGGCGGCTAGAAAGCAGATGGCTYTGGACTGGTACGGCAAAGATAGGGACGAGCAGCTTTGGACAGAACCAGATCCGATCCAGAGATGCAACGATCTCGAGTGGATCTGGGCAATGATCGGTGCAGTGTCGACCGAGGGAGAAAGGAGGCAATGTAAGCAGCGAGAAGGGTCTGGGGAAGAGGGTAGATGGCGTTTGGCTGATTTAGGGTTCTTTTTTGTTTTTTTTTTGAAAGTTGGCCCCTAACCCAAATCCTTTGGGCTTCCCCATTCCATATCCAATCTAGTCCATTAAATTAAATTCTATGGGCTTTTCTTTAGGTAAAAATCTAGTTTTCGAATGAGAAACGAATAAGCCTAACAAGTCGAGCCACTAACTAACCAAAGATCCTAATTCAATTAACATGATAATTTCATACTTGTTAAATGTATAATTAAATAATAACCACATAGAAAATTATCCAACCCTAGTTGGCACACAATTCGTACAACCACACAAAATTCATAAAAAGTAATATCTTGGGTATTACAGTAGGCAAAATATTTCTAAGATAACTTTCAAAAAATTCTAAAAGGAAGTGAGTGAAAAATTCAGAGAAATCAAAGAGATGATTAAGCAATGCATGCCAACCAAGATAAAAGACCTTAGGTATTTAAAGAGAATCTATGATTTCAATGGAGAAGAAGAGGAAGCAAAACATGCCGAAGATTGAGTTCTTGGAGGAATTTGTGTGAACAATATTAATTTTATTTATGAATGTTTTTTGTTAAATGATATTTAATTTTGTGGATAATGTTTAATTATTGGTTTTCTTTTTAGTTTTTTGATGATGTTTCATTAATAGTTTTTGTTATATAAGTCTTTATGAACAATATCTAATTATGTAAGTTTTTTTAAGAAAATAGTCTACTTAACGAATAAAGAAAAATTTATTCATGCCATAGTTGACATCCATAATTGACTACAGTAGTCATCGTCATAGTGACGTGTACTAATTAAAACTTGTTAGCAGTAGAGTTGATATGAGCTCGATGCTGGCATTGGACCGCGAGGGGTTTTCCATAGAATTGCACTGAGATTGTGTGGGTTGTAAAATATGCARACCAAAGGCTTGATTTATAAGAAAATAGACATGTAGGCTCCACATTTGTGGGTTATAAAAAATTGTAACAAYAACCTCTAGGAACTTGAAGTGCAAGGAAGGAGCTAAAAGAATTCATAACTTGCCCTCGATTGCAAATTGGCGCCATATGGCAAGCTCACATTGGACCTCTTGTTCCATTATGTTTCGATAGCCATTCGAAGACCTGTCATTGGACTAAAGAAATCTACTTAATTCTCATGTGTAAAGTTCTCAATGGACCACAGATTTCACTGCATCCAATTGGCCAAAAACTTGCAAAACTTACAACTATAAATAGAAGATGAATGGAGGAAGAAAGGGWYGGAGGGTTCTATCCCGTTTCTCATTCTAGAAAGCTTTCCACAATTTCTTCAATCCAAATCATCTGTGGAAGCTGAAAGCTTGGAGGGGAACTACTCTGACGATCAAGAGAAGATATTGAAGTCTTTTATCAACTAGCAATAGAAGCTGAAGGATTGGACAAGGAACTAACGAAGATAATTAAAGCTGGATTGTGAGCGAATATTGCTGCATTGAAGACTGCACAAGCGCACTTTTGTCTACAGGAGTTCTCTAAATTGTTATTCATTTCTATATTCTATTTGCATTGAACTAAAACTTGATATTTGATCATTTATATAACAGAATTACTTATGCAATATTGTGTTTCATTTATTTGAGCATGAGCTAATTCAATTTTTAGTAAGGAATTGTGGTGAAATTAAGAGTTGATGATGTGCTGATTATGTTTTGCATGCTCAAGCTAGTTTACAGTTTGTCCAAGAGTATTTATTTCCCAATGGCAAATTTCCCTCCTGAGCTAGAGTTGAAAACATAGGGCGGGATGTTAACTATAATGGAAAGCCTTAGGTAGGGTGTGCGGTTTGCATGATTGTCGTAGCATTAAGCTATGATCTCTATTGCATTGTTAGAATAATTGCTTTTGAATCAGGTTCTAGGTGAGAGAATATTGAGAACAATACCCCYTTAAGTCTAGAGTTTTGGTTGGAATACTAATGCCAATACCTCTACTTGAGTCAGTTTGTGGAGAACATTGAAAAGATCAAGTGGTGTTTGCACTAGAGAGTAATGTTGTAGCACTTTCATAGCATATTGTTATGCCAAAATTCCTTGTATGTCCTTAGGTTTTCTGGTGTGAGTGCAACTCTCTTTTAAGGGAATGTAGTTAGGTCTCGAAAAAAGATGATAAGGCTAAGCCTAATAATATTTTAGGCATAGCATAAAACTTGAACTTCAAATAGCAAGGCAACGAAGGTCTCGAGTTTGCTRTGATAGGGCAGTCTTATTATGGGATCAAGGACTTTGTAACCCAAAGTATTGTGGGACTAATGTYAGTGTACTTGGTAGGGTCAAAAGGCTAAAAARTTGAGAAATCTCTCTATTTGGTGGACATACTCCCTGYTGTAGCATTCCTTTCATAACTGTTTTAGCACATATATGTCTACGTACCAGTGTACTCACTACATTGCCAATGTGTTGTGAATGAAGCTGTAGCATGCATGACAATATTTTATAAACATCATACTTAAAAGTCTATAAATTCCTAACTAAATTCCATCTTGCATTGATTATCCTTCTACTTACTTGTCTATTACTTTCTAAATCGATCATTGTAATTAAAGTGTACCTAGTTTTATCTCTATTTTTATAAGTTATCAGTTCCAATTTATCAAAACATTTATTGTAACATTCATACCAATAYGATCGACATCCACTTGATATTACTTGTTAAGATAGTGTATACTTGCACGAGCTTGGCGAACTCATTTATTATTACATCACGACCAAAATCATACCACAACAAGTTTTTTATGCCATTGTCGGATATTKATTTGTTAAAAGTACGGTGTGAATGTTACTTATTTTATCTAACAAAATTATTTATCATCTATGGATTTCTCTTTTGCTATAGTAGGATTGTACCCTTATGCATGTGACATAGGAACAAGTAAGATTCTGAAATGCTACCACTTAACCTTGAAATCAAGAAAACTTTGAGGAAAATAAAATAGAAGCACAAAATTCTTGCCTGAAAAGAAACCATGGATGAGCAAACAAGGGACAACAATCCCAATATTGCTAGTATTACGGGATGAAAGAAATAGAGCTATACGAGACTATGATAACTAGTGCTACATTATTCATATAGAAGTATTTTTAGACTGGAGATAAAAGCTACTCAATTGGAACTTAAGCATGCAATGTTCTAAATGCTACAAATGGTAGGCCAATTTAGTGGCATACCAAGCAAGGATCCTCATTCACATCTTAGACTTTTAATGGAGGTAAGTGATTCTTCTAAATTACAAGGAATTCCTAAGGAAGCATTACACATGAAGCTATTTCCATACTCTTAGGGACCGCCAAGAGATTTGTTAAACTCTTTACCTCATAATTTTGTGGTTTTAATGGAATTATCTAGCTGGAAGTTTGTTAATTAAATATTCCCTCTTATAAAACTTGTCAAATTGAAAAATGACATAGCTTCTTTTCCACATCTTGGAGATGAAACATTAAATGATGCATGGGAGCGATTTGAATAGCAGGTGAGAAAGTGTTTGCATCATGGCATTCAAAATTGGGTTCAAATGAAGACTTTTTACAATGGATTGAATGCTCAAGGATCATGGTGGATGGTTTAGCAAATGGAGCAAGGCTAGTGAAAACATATGATGAATCATCTTAAATATTGCAGAAGATAGAATCAACAATTACCAATGGCCATCCAACAGATCTGCCAAATCAAAAAGGGTAGCAAGAGAACATGAAGTAGACACTATGATAGCACTAACAACTGAGGTAGCTTCATTGACTAACATGATTATGAATATGCACAGATGGATGCTAGAAAAGCAAAAGAATATCATGTGTATACTGTGGAGAAGGACATGAATGTGATGAATGTCCCTCCAGTCCATAATTGGTATGTTATGTGGGAAACTTGGGTAAGAACAACAACACTTATTCCAACATATATAATCCAGGTTGGAGGCAGCATCCAAACTTCTCGTGTGGCAACTAAGGAGGAACCTCGTCTATGTTGCAACAAAATAAATCAWCATATCCATCAGGTTCTCAASAAGGGTAGTGGCAAAAATCACATACTCATGAGCAATCTAAGACCATGGAGAGCATGCTGAAATAAGTCATGGYGAAAAAAATACCATGGATACTATCATTCAGAACTAGTCAAAAATACTCCAGCATAAAGCAGTATTATTGAGAAATTTGGAAACACAAGTTGGGCAACTTGTTGCATTAAGCTGAAGACCACTAGGCAYGTTTCCCAACGGTAAGATTAATCTAATGAGAGATGGTAAGGAGCAATGCAAAGCTATTACCCTCAGAAATAGGAAATAATTGGAAGGACCAATGATCAAAATCAAGGAGCAAACGGAACCAGCTCTCCCTTAGGCTGAAGAAGAAATTGAAAAAAGGAGGAAGGATCAAGAACAAGCAAGAGAGCAAAGTGTTGTAGCTAAGCCACAACAACCCAAACAAAAGGAAGAGAGACCACTTCCACCATTTCCTCAAAGACTCCAAAAGAAACATCATGATCAGCAATTCAGTAAGTTTTTAGATATTCTTAAGAAATTGCATATTAACATTCCTCTCATTGAAGCTTTGTAGAAAATTCAAAATTATGTCATGTTCATGAAGGATGTTTTGTCCAAAAAAAAAATATTAGGGGAATTCGAGACGATTACTTGACAAAGACGTGTACATCAATCTTGCAAAATAAATTACCTCCAAAGTTGAAAGATCTGGACAACTTCACCATTCTATGTTCAATTGGAGAGACGTATTATGGAAGGGCATTTTACAACCTGGGAGCCAACATCAACCTCATGCTCATGTCTATATTTCAACAACTTGGGATAGGTAAAGCAAGGCCTACAATCGTGACATTGCAGCTTGCGGATAGAATATTTGCCTACTTTGAAGGTAAAATTGACGATGTATTGGTTTGGGTAGACAAGTTCATCTTTCCGGTAGATATCATCATATTGGATTATGAAGCAGAGACGAGGTGCCTATAATTTTTGGAAAGCCATTCCTAGCCATGGAAAAAAAGGTCATTAATGTACGAAGAGGGGAGTTAACCATGCAAGTCCATGAGAAAGAAGTCACTTTCAATGTCTTTCATGCAATGAAATTTCGAGGTGAAGTAGAGGAATGCTCTTTCATCAGCATCATAGATGAAGCAGTTTCAGCTATGTTGTTCAAATGCTATAGCATATATGAAATTTATGATGATGTATTCTAAGAAAAAGATGATCTTGGAGAGTTAGTCAATGAAGTGAAGCTTATAGATGGAAGAACGAATGCTRCCACATATAGTAGATAGTTTGAGCCTCTGGGCGAATAGAAAGAAACAACAACACATTCAAATCATCTATCGAAGAACAATCCATCTTGAAGTAAAATGTACTTCTTTCATATTTAAAATATGTCTATTTGGTGATCAAGATACTCAGCCAATGATCATTTGAGCTACAATGGATGAAGAGAAGGAACAAAGTCTTCTTGCAGTTTTAAAGGAGCATAAACAAGCCTTTGGATGGACAATGGCAAATATCTTAGGGAATCGATCCATCAATCWGTATGCATAAGAGCATCCTGGAGAAATGCTGTAGCAATTCAATTGGGCAGTAACGAAGATTGAACCCATTCTAAAAGATATGGTGAAGAAGGAAATTATGCAATGGCTAGAGCAGGCATCATTTATCAAATATCAGATAGCCAATGGATCAACTCGGTATAATGTGTGCCCAAGAAAGGAGGTATCATCATCATCACCAACGAAAGAAATGAATTGATTCCAATAGGGATAATAATCGGATGGAAAGTGTGCATGGATTATAGAAAGSTCAATAAGCCACATGAAATGTTCATTTTCTATTGCCATTTATCGATCAAATATTGGACAGAGTTAGCTGGAAAAGATTATGTCTGCCTTTTAGATGGATATTCAGGATAGTATAGGGTTATTGTAACACTAGAGGACAAAGAGAAGATAAATTTTTCTTGTCCTTATGGCACCTTTGAGTTTTGAAGGATGCCATTCGTATTGTGTAATACTCCAACAGCATTTCAAAGGTGCATGATAGCCATTTTTACTAACAYTGTAGAGGATATATTGGAAAATTTTTCGGATGATTTCTCTATCTTTGGAGAGAGATTTGAGGATTGTTTAATGAACTTGGAAAGGGTTTTGGAAAGATGTGAAGAGATAAACTTGGCCTTGAATCCTGAGAAATGTCACTTCATGGTGCAAGAAAGAATTGTGCAAGGGCATTGAGTCTCTAGATATGGATTAGAAGTTGACAAAGCTAAGATTAAGGTTATTCAAAATTTTCCCCCACCACCAACAGTTAAAGGGATCAATATCAAGAGTTTTTTGGGTCATCTAAGTTGGACTTTTGCTACAACATGTCTTGCTTGAAGGTTCATTCAAGAATTCTCAAAAGTCTCTAAGCTGTTGTGCACTTTGCTACAACATGATCAACCATTTATTTTCAATGAAGAATGCCACAAAACTTTCAAGATGATCAAGGACACAAAATATTCAGCATTAATCATTATAGCAYCAGACTGGACTTTGCCTTCTGAAGTCATGTGTGATGCTAGTGATCATGCTGTGGGAGCGGTGTGAGACAAAGGAAGGACAAAATCTTTCATCTATATATTACGCGAGAAAGGCACTAAATTAGGCATAAATGAATTACAATATGAATGAAAAGGATTTTTCTCGCTATTACGTACGCATTCGACAAGGTTAGAGCATACTTGTGGGAGCCAAAGTCACGGACTTCACCGATCATGCAACAATTAAATACCTCATGTCTAAGAAAGATGTCAAACCACGACTCATTCGGGTRTTATTGCAATAAGAATTTGATATGGAGATAAAAGACAGAAAAGGAGTTGAAAATCAAATAGCAAATCATTTAACCAAGATAGAGCATGAGGAAGACCCAAATCCTCAAGTGCAAATGAAGGAAATATTCTGGATAAACAAGTGCTCATGATAAGGAATGCTACGGCACACTGGTATGTTGATATTGTAAATTATTTAGTAAGTAGTATAACCCTTCCCGATTTAAGTAGATATGAATTGAAAAGCAAAATCGACATAAAAAAATACTTTTGGGATGAACCATTTATTTGCAAGCATTGTGCATATCAGATAATAAGAAGATGTTTAACCATTGAGAAAATYCCACGAATGCTACAACAATGTCATGCTGCARCATATGGAGGACACTGTAGCGGAGGGCAACAACTAAAGTGCTTCAAGCAGGTTATTTTTGGCCAATACTTTTTAAGGATACTTATAATTGTGTTAAATCTTATGATAGGTGCCAACGAGTCGAAAATATCTTATCAAACGCAAGAAATGCCTTTAAAAAGCATGTTGGAGGTAGAATTATTYGATATATGGGGAATATACTTCATGGGACCATTTTCGAATGTTGCAATCGACTATGTGTCAAAGTGGATCGTAGCTACAACATTACGCACAAACAATGCAAAGGCAGCTGTGAAATTCCTCTAAAGAAGCATCTTTACACGGTTTGGCACACCTGGGCACTAATAAGCGACGAAGGATAACATTTTTTGTAACAAGTTGCTCGTGGATTCTCTAACAAAATATAGGATTAAGCATAAAGTTGCTACAACATATCACCACCAGACTAGCAATCAAGCAGAAGTTTGCAATAGCGAAATTAAGAGAATCTTAGAAAGATGGTACGTCCGAGTAGAAGAGATTGGTCTCTAGGTTAGAAAATGCATTATATGCTTAGTTCACAGCTTTAAAGACATGCTTGGTAATGGTTCTCTAGTGATTGGTCTATGGTAAGGCTTTCCACTTACCATTAGAGATGGAGTATAAAAAGAATTTTGGCAATCAAGGCCCTGAACTTAGATCTTCAAGCCACAAGACAGAAGAGAATGTTGCAGCTTAGTGAGGTTGAAGAGATCGGAGGCACAACATATGAAAATGCAAGGATGTACAAAGAATTAGTGAAGAAATGGCATGACAAAAAGGATCCAAAGAAGAGAGTTTTTACCATGGCAGCAAGTGTGGTGTACAATTCTAAGTTAAAACATTTTCTAGTTAAGTTTAGATCAAAATGATCTGGACCTTTTAGAAAAACTTAAGTGTTTGTTAATGGTGTAGTTGAGCTTCGAGATGAAAAGCGTGGACATAGATTTACTGCAAATAGCCATAGGATCGAACACTATTGGGGGGATGAGCCAAAAGACAAGAAGACTACCCCTTTTACCAAGTGAAAGATGCAATAGCAAAGTTTGGTCGAGGACATTAAACCAAGCACTGCTAGGAGATAACCCACAATTCAATATATTTTATTTTTCTTTTTTAAATTTTGTTTTATGTGATTCTACGTGAATTATTTTCCACTTAATTTATATGGAATTTGTATTTGGTGTGATGTGCTTTTTGTTTATTTGATTTTATGTGAAGATATGTTTGTGAGAAAGTAAAGTATAAGCTTAGGGGATGAAGTGTGATGAAGAAAGAGTATGCTATGATATAGTTACAATTTACATTATGCTTATCATTTACTTAGGTCGTTTTTTGTCGAGTTTCCTATATAATTAATTATGTATTACCTAATTTTAATTTGAAATAATTAATTGCGGGCTTTTCATCTTAAGTACAAGAAAAGGGGCAAAAATTGGTTGAAGAAGAGTTTAAAGAGGTCAAACAACAAATTCAGAGGAGTTTTGGGTCAAAATGCAATTTCTAGAAGTTGAAAAACTTGAAAAATTGACCAAGGGTTCAAGAGCACCAAACCTGCATTGATTTGGGCTCAAACTGATGCCGGTTTAAAGCTAAAATATTGCCCTACTTTTTCAGAACCAAATTGGCATTGATTTAACTAAAATCATGCACCCGTCAACTTGTTTTTAGGGTTTGCTGATGTCTCTTACGAYCGATTTAGGTGACTTTTGGTGGTTGAAGCACTATTTTTCATAGTTTTTGAGTAGTTTTCTTGAGAGGAACTTGAAGAAAACCATTGCAAAGCTTGAAGACTTGTACTCAACCAAGTTTCTTAAGGATTTGTTCATCAAATCAGTTCTTTCTTCTCTAATCTTTGGTTGGAACATGTTTATTATATTTCSAGTGCTAGATTTAATGAGTCTCTTAGCCTAAACATTTTGTGTTGGTTAGGGTTATTTGAAAAGATTATTTCTTTGTATGGGTTAAACTCTATTGTGCCTTTATTGTTAGTTCCCAATCTAGTTGAGTTGTTTATTATCATTGTGGCTTTCTTAATGCTTTTTGTGGATTAACTTTCTACAAATCGACTTCATAATCAATTAATGACCGCAAGGTGAACTAATTGATTAGGATTTAGGCAATGACGAACCATTAGTATTATATCGACTACACATAGAATAAGTTTCTTTTGGGTTATTTTCGATAGTAATTAACCATGGTTAGTGAAATCGAGGAATTTCTTAGTTCATTAATGCAATTTCAACTAATCTAATTTACATAAGGATATGCCTTTAGTTAATTGAAATTAGGGATTTTATGCCAAGGGATTGGGTAAAATCTAATTTACAAAATGCTACCATTAACAATTAGATTAGATTTGGAAATTAGGGCAATTAAGGTTCGATGAGTTTAGCTGATCATAAGAATATTCRGATCAATACCTAGACCAGCCTCTTTTATCACATTAGATCRTTTTTGGATTTAGGCAATTGAATTTCATAATTTGCCTTTTAGATTACTTACTTATTTCTAGTTATTAGTCCAATTCAATCACATCGATAGGTTTAAATTAGAGAAATTTGGTAGTTTTGGTACTTGGTTAGAAATCCTTGTGGGATCGACTTTGGCTAACTTGCTATACACTTTTTTATACCAGTATACTTGTTAGGAAAAGGATGAATCTAAGTTTTGTTTAGCAGGCACAACATAGATAGGATGATGCTACAGTATAAGGATGGCATGTAATGACATGGTGGAAGGGGAAAGATTTTTAAATTTGAGCAGTTAAGAAAGGCAGCTAAAAGGGATCCCTGAAACATCATATGCCAAGTTCCAAGGTTACCCCTTTTTCCCTCCCTAATTGTGGCTGCCTTAAAATTTATCCAATCAAATTAACACCATGGGGAAATTCTACCTCACATTCTATATAAACCCTTTCTTCCCTTTTTTGTAAGCACCATTACCTTACACCAAAGAGAGTTTATGGCAGGAACAAATGCCTTAACCCAATCCCACTTGATTCTGTCTCGAACTTCTGACAAACAATGGMAAATAAACAGTTAGCCAAAAAGAGAAAGAAAGAAGATGCCSCTAAATTTGTATCAGAGAAGGCAGAGATACGCTTTGAGAAGATCAAYAGAAAAAGGGCTACTGTTGAAAAACATTTTCGCCTTCAAGAAGTAACCAACTAAAGGGGTGCCTACGTATGTACAAACTATTATGGAGGATAGGGGTTGGGAAGTTTTCTACGAACACCCATAATACCCAATTCTTTAGTTGGTGAGTTCATTCGAATTTAGGACACATCAAGGATGATGTCGTCAATATGAAAGGAGTTCTTGTGAAATTTACAGCAAACATAATAAACACTCTATTTGGTCTGAGCAAAGAGAAATTAGGGTATGAGGAGTATGTGAAGGAGTTCAAAGATGAGAACTAGGATGAAATTTTGTTGACTTTGAGYATTGATGGGGCAGCTTGGAACATATTTGTCCAAGGATTGTGAACATTGTTGTGAACTGCCCCATTGCCTAAGGACAATGTGTGGTATCACTTTATGGAGACCCACCCTACGCCCACTACTCATTATCAGACTRTTACTTGAGAGAGAATGGTGTTGTTGTGTTGTTTGATAACTGAGAAAGCAATCAACGTAGGGAGAATAATTCATTGAGAAATTAGGAGCTGTGTTGACAGGAAGGATAGGAAGTTGTAATTTCCCTCTATGATTTCTCTATTATGTTTGAAAGCTAGTRTAGCATTTGACCGTGAGGAGGAGATAATGGAATACACTGGGGCCATCCTAGAGCATACCATCACAAGATTATTGTAGRAGGAAAAGCAAACCAACATCCCACTGATAAGTGTTAAAATTGTACACATTTCATGCCACATTATTTAGCAATTTTACCCTATTATGACATTGAATCATGCCATTCATAAGCTAATTGTGCATAAATTCACATATTCCTTATTAGCATGTCAGTGATTTTTATGTAATTATTGCATTTATTGGCTAATTTCTATTTAAGTTGTAGAGGAAATTACACTAATGAGAAAAAGGGAAAAGCCAAGGATGGACATTTGAGGGCATGACACAACATAAGGATGCTACAACATAGGTTGATCAAACAAAGTAGTTGCAAGAAGCAAGTTACTAAGTTGCAACCCAAATTCAGCCAAAGTASGGCAAAGGTAAAAGGCAAAAAGCAGTAGAGAAATGACATAAAGAGTCTCTAGAAACTTGAAGTGTAAGAGAGGAATCAAAAGAATTGTGTAAATATTGACAAGTTAGCATGTAGTCATAGATAGAGCCCTTTCTTTGGACCTCGTGTTTCACTATGTTGGGCAGCCATTTGAAGACCTCTCTTTAGACCAAAGAATGCTACTTGAGGGACATATGTGAAGCTCTCAAAGGACCACAAGTTCCACTCATCAGATTGGCTAACAACTTTCATGTCCTAAAAGTTATAAATAGAAGAACATTTGAAGAAGAAGAGCATCAGCTAATGTTCCTTCATCTTAGGCTAAGAAGCTTTTCCACCATTTTTACATTTCTAAATCTTTCTGTGGAGGTTGAAAGCCATGAGAGGAATTGTACCTACAATCATACAGAAGATGTAGAAGCCTTTGATCAACTAGTGATAAAGCTAAATGATTGGAGAAGGAGCCAAATAGGATAATTAAAGCTGGACTGCGAGCGGATGCTGCAGGACTGACRATTGCAAAAGCACACTTTTGTTTGCCAGAGTTTTCTAAACTTTTATTTGTTTTGTATTATGTTTATATTGAGCTAAACTTTATATTTGATCTTGTATACAATATAATGATTTATGCTATCTTGTGTTCGATTCACTTAAGCATGAGATAATTTACCTTTTAGTTAGGAATTAAGGTGAACTTAAGTATTATGATGTGCTAATTGAAGTTTCGAATGCTTAAGCTGGTTTATAGTTTATCCAAAAGGATTTAGATCCCAATGATAAACAACCATTCTGGGCTAGAGTTGAGAACATATTGAGGGATGTTAACTCTAGTGAAAAGCCTTAGGTAGGGTAAGTGGTTTACATGAATGTTGTAGCATCTAGCTATGAGCTCTATTGCATTGTGAGGATATTTGTTTGTTATTCAAGTTCTTGCAAAGAAGGGTATTAAGCACAATACTGCTCTTGAATCTAGAGCTTTGGTTCTAGATACCTAAGCCACAACTGTTACTTGATGTCGGTTAGGAAAGAACATTGAGATGAGCAAGTGATGTTTGCAATTAGAGAGTACTGATATAATATTTTTCGTAGCACGGGGATATACCCAAATTGCCTTGTACATCCTTAGGATTGATGGTGTGAGCTCAATTCTTTTTAAAAGGCTATAATTAGGTCTCAAATAAAGCTGATATATTGAGCCTAACAATATTATGGGAACCACATAACACTTGAGCGTCAAATAGGGAGGTAGCATAGGTCTTGAGTTTGCTGTGATAGAGTAGTCTTATTTTGAAATTAATGACTCAGTCATCTGTGCTACTATRGGGCTAATGTTAGGGARCGCTTTTGGTTTAGGACTCTATCTGTTGTAGCTTTATTTCCATCATTCTTGTAGTATAGGTATGTCTAGGTACTAGTGTACTCATCACACTAACCATGTGTTGTGAATGATGTTGTAGCATGCATGATTGCATCTCATAAACATCATAGATAAGGGATTGATAATTTCCTAATAAAATTCCAATGTTAGTGATTATCCTCTACTCACTTGTCTATTACTTTTGAATATCTGATCATTGTAATTAATGTGTATTAAGTTTACTCTTACAGTTCTCAATCCCAATTTATTTAATCATTCTTTATAACATTCACATCATTGCTACATCATCAATCTTCGTGGGATCGATGTCCACTTATCACTATATTATTTCTCACAATCATGTATACTTGAGCGGGCTTGGTGGACTYATTTATAATATTATTCCATTGAAAACACACCAATACCCCTGAGTGCTATGTAGAGTCCTAGAACAGCAAAGAAGAAAGCGATGGAGAAGCAAGCCCCTAATTACATGAAAGAAATGACTAATATGGTGACATAGCAAACTACAAGGATGGAGGAATTGAAGCAATGATGAAGCATTTGCAGAAACTGSAATTGAAATACTAAGCCTATGTGGAAAAGAAAGATGAAGCATTAAAGAAGAGCTTGCATAAGAACTTTACCATACCACTGATTACTTTTTTTGAGTTCCCTAGGGAATTCCTRGCACATGACGAGTAGTTAGAGCAGAAACTGAGCAAGAAGATAAGGGATCAGAAGCAGAAGATGAAGGAAGTGATAAGGAGAGTGAGGAGACCGAGTGAGTGTCTAAAAAAATTCTAAAATATGAACGACGGAGGGATAGGTAGTAAAGAATGATAGAGGCTGAAGTTTTTTTTTTTTTTTTTGGAAGTTTGACTAAGTTGTTTTTGGGGGGCATAGATGTTGAAACATTTTAATTGCTTTGTCTATTTTGTTTGGTTGTTTTTTTTTTTAAATTTCAGTTTTGAAGCGTTCAATTTATGAAGTTTGATATTAGCTTATGTTCTTATTTATTTAATGTTTAGAAGTTGTGTTCGTTTGTGTGAAAAATTTCTGGAAGCTTCAATTTTTAAAACTTGCTGCATTTTATTCTTGTGAATATTTTAAGGCTCAAAAAATTAAAACAACTTAATAAGGATTAATGACTAATGATGAGATTTGACCTTATGATGAGTTCACTTAGCCTAATAGGTTTCTATGATGTAATATACGCTAAGGCCTAGTTTTCAAGTAAGAGTACTAGGACATTCCTAGTAAACTTAGTGTAGACCTTTTTATATAAAAGGATTATCTAGAAAAAAATGGAGCCTTGGTTAAGTGAATGTTTGTTTAATTAAGGGTTGACCTCAAAAGTCGCACAAGTAAAGGAGTAGGAAACTAAGCTTAGTCAATAAAGAGGTAACATTATTATGAAAAAATATAAGTTCGGAGGAAGATTTGTGAAAGATTAAGGAAAAATATGAAAGATACRTCCTCCGATGCCCGTAAGTAACTAACTAATGAGGGACCTTCATCATYAATGTCGTTTTTTATGTCAAAAAGGCTAGGATGACATGAAGGATAATAGTAGGAAATGAAAAGGAGAGCAACAAAAAGTTGCAGCATAGAATGACATTTCCCCTCACYCTACACCAAAGGAAGTGACCATATTTAAAGCCTCTTTAATGCCTAAGTTTTGAATCATTGTCCTTAAAAATTTGAGATTTGAGAGGCTGATTTTTAACTCGTTAATTAAGTCCTATGACCAAAGACCGAGATAACTTACATGATTAATAAAATGCTTGAAACACTATTTTGAAGGTTATGAAGGGTTAAAATTGATATCAAATGTATTTTTCTATTGCTTTTTCTGTCATTGCTCAGGGACGAGCTATAGTTTATATTTGGTGAGATCGTGAGTGTAAAAATTATTCAAATTTTAAGTCACTTTGTTAAGCAATTTTTCCCTATTTTGATATTGAATCATGATTATTGGTAAGCTRCTCGTGCATAAATGCATATTATCTTGTGTAGAACTTACATAATGCAACTTGTATAATTTTGGACTTTAAGGCTAATATTCTATTTATGTTGTATAGGCTCATGCACGAGGCAAGATGAGGGAGAAAGCCAGAGATTGACATTCAAAAGCATGTCTTAGCATGAGAAGCAATATAAAGATGTCACAACATCGGTTGACAAAGACAAGCAAATGCATAAGCAAATTGCCAAGTAGCAGCTGGGAATTTAATGATTTAGGGAAAAAATTAGAAGAAGATTGACATAAATGGCTCTACAAACTTGAAGTTTGAGAAAGGAGGTAAAAGAAATCATGAAATATTGACAACTTGCCTTCAAATGCAACTTGATGTCACATGGCAAGCTCACATTGAACCTCTTCTTGCACTATGTTGGGCAGCCATTTGAAGACCTCTTATTAGACTAAAGAACTCCACTTGATTGTCAMGGTGTAAATATCTCAATGGACCATAGGTTCTACTCCATCTAATTAGCCAAAAACTTGCAAAACTTTACAACTATAAATAGAARATGAATTGAAGAAGAAAGGGTCGAAGGTTCAGCCACATTTCTTAGGCTAGAAAGCTTTCTACCATTTCTTCAAATCCAAAGCATCCCTGGAAGCTAAAAGCCCRAAGGGGAACTGCTCCTACAATCAAGAGAAAATATAAGACCTTCATTGGCTTGTGAAAGAAGCTGAATGATTRGAGAAGGAGCCAAGGAAGATAATCAAAGCTGGACTGAACAGATGCTACAACATTGAAGACTACAGCAGCGCACCTCTATTTGCAGAAGTTATCTAAATTGTTAATCAATTTTCTATTCTATTTGTATTGAGCTGAACCTTGATATTTTATTATTTATATAACAGAATGATTTATGCAATCTTGCATTTCATTTATTTGAGCATTAGTTAATTTGACTTTTAGTTAGGAATTTTGCTGAACTTAAGTGTTGATGATGTGTTAATTACGTTTTGCATACTTAAGCTAGTTTACAGTCTATCCAAGGGATTTAATTTTGAATAGTAAACCACCCTCCTGAGCTAGAGTTGAAAACATAGGGTGGGATGTTAACTCTAGTGGAAAGCCTTGCGTAGAGTGAGTGATTTGCATGAATGTTGTAGCATTAAGCTACAATCTCGATTGCATTGTGAGAAAAATTGCTTTTGAATCGGGTTCTTGGCGAGAGAGTATTGAGAACAATCCCCCCTGAATCTAGAGCTTTGGTTGTGATACTAAAGCCAATACCATTACTTGAGTCGGTTAGGGAGAACATTGAAAAGACTAAGTGGTGTTTGCACTTGAGAGCTTTACTTTCCATTTTTGAGCAAATAATATCACAAGAAGGACTTGCAGTCGATCCATTTAAGGTTGAGGCTTTGTTAAATTGGAAAAGACTTGAGACTCATATAGAGATCTATAGTTTTTTCTCAGATTAGCTGGTATTATCAGTGATCTATTAGGGGACTTCTCTAAGAGCGCCAATCCCCTAACTAAGTCAACACTAAATAATATACCATTCAAGTAGAATGTACCATGTGAATATAGCTATCAAGAATTGAAGAGTAAATTGACATATGCACCCATTTTTGTACTTCTTGAGGTAGGAAAAAAATATGCTCTCTTGATTATGCATCCAAAGAAGGATTAGGTACTGTTTTGATGCAAGAAGGCCATGTAGTAGCCTATGCTTCCCGAAAACTCAAACCATGAGTTGAACTACCCTACCCATGACTTGGAGCTAGCTTCTATCATGTTCGCCCTAAAGAAATAGAAACACTACCTGTGTGGGGCAGAGTATGAAAGTTTTACAGACCATAGAAACAAGATGTGAAGATCCGAAGACAAAAGGAGAAGATAGAGTCTGGAAGGTTACTTGACTTTAGTATTGATCGGGAAGGAGCAATGTATTTTAGAAATAAAATTTGTGTACCTAACAACGTTGATTTGAAGAAGAATATTTTGGATGAAGCTCATTGAAGTGGGTACACGGTCCACCCAGGGAGCAATAACATGTAAGCTAATCTTAAACAACATTTTTGGYGGAATAACATGAAGAGAGAAATCGCAAGGTACTTGTCTACTTGCCTGAATTGTCAAAAGGTGAAAGSAGATCATCAAAGACCTAATGGGTTACTCCAACCGTTACTTATACACGATATGGAAATATGAACGCATTACTATAGACTTTGTCATGGGATTACCTAACACCCATGGTAACAGAATGCAATATGAAGATTGATTATCTAAATCGACACATTTCATAACTATCAACATCAAATATTTTCTAAAGAAGTTGGATTAGTTGTGCAAGAGATTATACGATTGCATGGTAAACTTGTAAGTAGAGTATCAGATTGAGACCTTAGGTTTACATCTAGATTTTGGCCTAAATTTCAAGAAGCGATGGGGCCTAAATTAAGCTTCAGTACAAATGCTCACCCGCAATATGATGGTCAGTTCGGAAAGAACTATCTATATCCTAGAAGACATCTTCAGGCATGTGTTATGGATTTTGGGGACAAATGGGCAGATAACTTATCCTATGCAGAGTTTGCCTACAATAACATTCATCAATAATCATAGGGATGATTCCATTTGAGGCATGATATGGGAAAAGATGGCAAGCAAAACTTACCGGAAAATAGAAAATAGGTGATTTGCAAAAAGAATCAATTATCGGAAATGGAAGAGGTGTGTAGGAAAGCAAAACTTACMTGAGATTAGTTGTTAGCTACTCGAAACCATTGAAGAGCTATGCCGATAACCGGTGACGCAATATAGATTTCGATGTGGATGATAAGGTTTTCTTGAAACTTAGACCACATCAAGGAATATTACTCGGAGGAGGCAAGTTSAGTCCCAGATATGTTGGGCCATTCGAGGTGTTAGAAATGGTGGAAAGTGTGGCTTACCAGATTGCTTTACTAGTAGAGTTAGCTGGGATACATGACATGTTTCATGTATCGCAACTCAAGAAATATTAACCTGCACTAGACCACTTATCACTATATTATTTGCTAAGATCGCATATACTTGCACGAACTCAGTGAACTCATATATTATTGCATCACAACAAAATAATACTACAAGACATACAAACAGGCCATATTGACTATGGTATAAATCTAATACTAATATTGTGTACCAAAATAAATTCTAAATTTAAACAAAAAACAAATATATGCCAATGTATGATGAATGTTGTATGCAAAAGTCCTCTAATTTGTAATTTATTACGACATTTGCTGCCAACATATACAAATTGTTGGCATAAAATTTGTTTATGCCAACATTGGTYCAAATGTCATTCGTAAATGTCATCCCATTTTCATATAAMAACATTTGAAAAATGTTGTACTATTTTCATCTTATCTAGCATTAAGGTGATGAAATGTMAAATGTTGTCTCCATATGYCGCATCATATCATGATTTATTACAACATTTAATGCCAACATATATAAATTGTTGCAATGAAATGAGTTTATGCCAATATATAGTTCACACGTCATCCACAAATGTCGCTACAATGCCACATCAAACGACATTTGTAAAAAGTTGTAGACATGTCATCTTATTTGTGTTAAGGCAACTAAAGTTGAAACACTRTCTGCATACGTCACTTCAAAYTGTATTCTTTTTCGGCATTTCAAACCAACATATATAAAATGTTGTCATAACATGTGTTTATACCAACACATAGTGCAAATATCGATCTTAAATGTTGCCTGATCTCCACATAGAATGACGTTTTAAATCTTCAATGACTTTGTTTGCAGACAATCATGACTTTCTAGCTTAGTTAGATCGCTAGGATAAAATTCCTTAAAGCATAGTAATCTGAAATATTAATTGAAGTTAATCATGAGATATCATACAATCGTTGGCAAAGTTTTTCTTAGACCTATTGGCAAAAGTAGTTGCGCCAAAATACGACRGTCATGGCTTTTCAGACCATATTAAATCTTCGATGACTTTGTTTGCAGATAGCGTGATATGTTAGTTGAGTAACCATCTGGTACCTATACCAGTAACACCCCGAAATTTACTTTTATAAATTTTTGTTTGATCTCATAAAATTRTGTGCTAACTAGGGTTGGACGCTTTATATTGATTAATATTCTTAAATCGCACGTTCAGTAGGTGCGAAAATATTGTCCGTGTCGAATAAGAGTTATCGTTTGGTTAAAGGCTCGACTCGCAGGCCTATTTATTTGTTAGTCAGAAGTTAGACTTTTTTTATCGAAAGAAAGTCTGTTATATTTAAATTACGAATTTTAGGTTAGATTTGGATGGGAAGGCCTGAAGGATTTGGGTTACAGCCTAAAATATTAAAAAAAAGAAAAGAAAAGAAAAGAAAATATATAAGAAAATAAAAAGAAAAAAAGGAAAAGAAAAGAGAAAGAAAAACCCTAGAAACTATCTTCTTCTTCCTCCTACCGCCGCCGCTGCCGCCGCCCAAACCCTACCCGCCTCTTCTTCTTCTCTTCTTACCGCCGCTACTGCCGACACTTGTAGTGGCCGTTGCTCGTCATTGCATGCGATTGGTAGGCTGCTCGCCGCACCAGATTTCAGAACCGCTCGCGACACAAACGGACGCGACTCGGCCAGGCCGAGACCACCGTTGCTCGCTGAGCAATCGCGGTAGACTTCCATGTTGCCAGATCCTTTCGTCGCCAACTCTCTCTTCCTCTCTTGTTGTTCGATTCGGTCATCTCGGCCCCAGATCTGTGCGTCCTGTTGTTGTCTACTATCTCCTCTCTTCTGCAGCGTGGCCGATCGAGTCTGCTCGCCGAATCACAGCTCTTGTCTGCTATTTCCCGGTCTATACACAGCGATCATCGTTCACTGTACCGTCGCCGAGTCACCTGCTCGACCATGCCTTCGAACACGCAATTTCTTGGACTTGACACGTCCATTCTACTAGTTTCTTCCATCTTGCCATCAGATCTCAGCCAACGCCGACCAGAAGAGAACTTCTAAACCAACAGCAACTCGATTCGCCGTCGCTAGGTCAGGAAGAGACCAGATCGACAGAGTTGGTGCCGGCCAGAAAGGGAGTCTTCTGCTTGAAGCGAACATGCATTCAGGTAGCTGCTGCACACATCTCCTCCGCAACTGCACATGGCCAATCGCTGCTCGACAGTTTCCCCTTACCGCCGAAGTTTCGTCGGAAGTCGACCAAAAACATTGTCGGTGTTTGTTTGTCTAAGAACAGGCTCGGTACTCAGCAATACCAGACGCCCAATGCCTAGCAGCACCAGGTGCCCAGTGCCCAGCAGCACCAGGTGCCCAGTGCCCAGCAAACACAGGCGCTCAGCACGCGTGCCCAGGCGCAAGGATGCCCAGACGCCCAGACACTGTATTGCGCACGAGGACCTATTGTCATTCCCGAGAAATTTGAACATCGTGAATTTTAAGGTGAAAACGTTAACACTTAATATTGAGATTGTAAAATTTGTACATAATTATGCCTRAAGTGAATTGAAGGGAAAATATATATTAGGTTTATACCCAGACTAARGAGTCRAATTGTAACCTTAAAAACGTGATATTTGATAATATGAGAATTAAATATGAATTTATAAATTAATAAATGACATTTTTTGATTAAACACATAATACCTAGGTTGGGACGATCAAACTAAGTAGACCCTCTTTCTGTAATCAACTAGGTCATTTCGAGGCCTTACGTTGAGATCGATTGAATGAGTCCACTTTGCAACTTAAGTAAGAACCTGTTTACGTAAAGGATTCCGGGTAAGTTATCCTCAYATCTCATTTATGTTATGAATGAATGTAATTAAACTGTTTTGGTTGCTCGAATATGTTGTGTATGGGATTGTATGATGATGTGTGTATAATTGTATGGAATGTTAATGTGTTCATATCCTGTATTGCCAAATGAAATATTATYATGTTTCTTATCGTGTACTGTTTGTCAAATGTTATGTTAAATAAGGTTGTACGCATTTCATGTCATGAGCATGTAGTTAGAATTTTACATCACATTTGGCATGAGCTATTCACACACTTAGAAGGTGAATGGTTTAGAAAATAGAATTTTAAAGGAAAATGTAAAGTTTTGAAAATGCTAAAGTTTTCAAAAATGAGTGTAAACCTAGCCACAAAAGATGTGAGTGGGAAATGGGGCGTGGGAGATCGGCGCTCCCAACCCTACCCTCTTAGAGGGTAGGTAAGAATGAATGTTCACCTCCTTGGAGGTGAAAGAATGGAAAGAAAACTTTTTTTTTGAATGTTAACCGCTTTGTGGTTCTACCGGCAGAAATAGAATCGGGTTCCAAATAACTATGGCCCACTGCAGAACTTAGTGGCTAGGCATTACACTTTAGTGAGCTCACGAACAAAAGGAAATGGAAAGTTTTTACTACAAGTGAATTTTGAAGGGAATGTTTTGTAAAGGAATTTTGAAAAGGGAATGTTGGAAAAAGTTTTCATTTAAAGAGTGAAACCTTAAAATTTCACGACAAGTAGGACATGTTCATGCATTCATGCATGAGGTTACTTACTGGGCTTTTTAGCTCATTTCTTTCCTTCATGTTTCATTGCAGATGATATGTACTCAGATGGGGCGAGAAGGTCGCTTGTGGGCGAGAAGGTCGCTTGTGGGCGAGCTATGATACCTGGGAACTGGTTTTCAACTTATTTTATGTAATAAGATTAATGTTTCTGAATGTTTTAAATTCCTGAGGCTTTCGCTGTATTTCTCTTTTGAATAAATGTTAAGTTTTAAATGATAGTTAATTATTTTTGAGTGAAATGACGTAACATTCTCAGCTTAGGACGGTTCCTAATCTGGGGGTGTTACAATACCTTTTTCAATACTTGGCAGAAAATTTCATTTTCATTTCTTTTCATTTTGAATGAGGCTGGGTAACATGGTTTTACCATTTTCATTTTCAATAGGATGCAAATCCAACCTAATCCCCATTTCTTTCAAATAAAGTATTGACTTCTTGTTATCTTTTGATTTCTCCATGTCTAACAATGTTCCACAAATATTGTTACATGCATTCTGCTCAATGTGCATGGAATCAAGATTGTACCGCAAAATGACATATTTCTAATAAGATAACTAAAAGAGGATGTCCTCCTTTTCCAATTAAATGGAAACTTTAGATGTCATTAACAACTTTGCCAAATTGTATATCATCATCTTCCAACTAATCTGAGATCCTCTAAGAGCGCGAGGTGTTTTTTTCTAATTCTGTCATCCCATCAAATGATTGAGAATAATTTTAAAATGGCTCATTGGAGTCTAAGAATCTATGGTGTCCTAACAATATTTATCACCATGCTTCAACCACTTTCATTTATGTGTTTGTGACACACATGAGAAGCAAATTCATCTTTCATACTGGAAATCCTAGTAAGTATACTAGATTATATCACGTAATATAAAAAGACATCTAACCCACAAAAAATTAACTCTAGATTATCATTCACTTATAGTCCTAAACTTTATTTAGTCAACCAATTAATTGAGATGATAATTWACTAATTAAGAAAATCCTATTTAACTCTAAATGATCACATGAAACAATTTTGAAGGAAAATCAATGGATAAAAAGTCTTAAGACTCATGAGTTCACCAATTTTTCAACTATGTTATCTAACCGACATYCCCAAATCAACCTATCAAGAATTGACCAATCAGACTCATTAATATCGAAAGTACTTTCTCAAGATACAAACAACCTATTTCTCTAAATAATTAAGCTATATATCTGTGCTCAATTTAACCTAGAAAAACACATTAAATTATGGTCCACAAAGATTGCACAAAATTATGTAAATATATTATTTCACATGTATCATGTCACAAATTATTTGACCTAATTTCAAAAGAGTTAGCTCTAGTAGCCTTAAGCAATGTTTGAAGCAATTAAAAGATGGCCAGTCATACAATCAAAYATTAAGAAGAATAACGAGGCTTCAATGATAAAGGTATATTGATTATGAAAAATGCCCAATATAATAAAATACCATCTGAAGATGTTCAATCATGGTCTTAGTTCATAATAATTCAAATAAAAATAATAAGAATTTGAAGATGAAGATAGAAAAYATCAGGAAAGATAGTAAACTCGATCCATCTTCAATTGATTGATYTTCTTTTCCTTCCAAAATGCTTTGTCTATGTGATCCAATGTGTTCTCAAGAGTATGGTAGGTTGGTTTCCTAAATTGTGGCCAATAGGTTCAGAAGATATAAAAAAATGATCAAAATAATGAAACAACCAAAAACTCTCAGACTGGCCCCACTTGGAGCTCGATTGGCATCAGTTTGAGCTTGCTGAGCTTAAACCGGTGCTGGTATGGAGAATCGGCRCCATTTTACTCTATTCTCTGCATCGTTTGCCTCTGGATAAAAGTTTCAGAATCACAACTCATGATCAGGCATTGTTTTGAGCCAAACAGGGATTTTTTTTGTGCTCTCATTTTCACCAACCTTGTTTCTAAATGTATTCAAGTCTTATATTTGTATTGTAGTCCCTAAAATCATCATTTAGTACTTGCAAGGCCAAAATATGAGAGTTATGATATATTTACCTATAAACAACGTTTATTCTATATTTCTATCAATTTCTTCCTCAAAAAGCCTTATATATATATATATATGAAAATGATGTATAAAACTCTCCCACACTTAGATTGTTGCTCGTCCCTAAGCGACATAGAAAAATAAGTGGAAAACATGACATGACACAAAAACAAAACAAAAAACAACCTTACTAATCATCGACATTAACATATGATAATCCAATCCACTCATCATAGAGCTATGAGTAAMTGACATATCAACATCCATTAAAGCATATAAAAATGTGTGYGAAAGCCACTCTAAATATCATGACAAGCAAAAAAATTCAACGACTACGAGTTATGGACACAGTAATAACTCGATCAGCCCTATGGCTTACTCTTCATACAACTCTCTACTAATCAAAGTAATGCAAATCAACAAAGGTTAGATAGGACTTTTAGCTTGTAATTTTAGGTCAAGCGATTGGGGTATCAAATGAAAAATCAATGATATATCAAAATAAAAAGAGAGCTTATGCAAACGAGGGTGCAAAGTACAATAATCATGAAAAATTCTCCCATTTACTAACTCTTTCATTCAACACTTCTCACATCTCTTTTTCTAAATATTTTCTTTTTCCATCATCCTAACACATAAAGAATAYGAATATACTATTTTTTTCCACATGTGAGTGCATTTTATGCTATATCTCACAATAATCAAAACTTTCTTTCCTCTTCTTTTCTCTTTCTTTTTTTCTTGCAAATGCTCCCTCTCACAATTCTTCAACATATATCATCAATATTTTCCATTATTTAACTTGTTCCCACATCATTCACTGTACCCATAAACATGAAAAATCAAAAGCTCTCATACAAAAATCAAAATTTTCTAATTTATTCAAAGAAATACAAGTCAAATCAAATAAAGGCTCAAATTGGGGACTAAGGTTGAAATATATAGTTGGGTAGGTATGAAAGACCTAGGTTTCAAATAAGGCTTATTACCATCATATCTTGATCAATTCACAATACCTATTATTTCTCTTTGAGAAGAATTATGTAAGTTCTAGGATGTCAAATTCCCCTTATCCAACACTCATAATGCATGAATCAAGAAACGTAAATTCACTAATACAAGAAAGCTAGCAAAGTGTGCTAAAAAAAATTCAAATATCTTGCAATAGCTTACTACTTTAAAAACTCCTAACATGCTTCATGGTATCATATATCTAACATCTAGATAAAAAAAAATAAGAAATTTATTACGACCATGATCTACAAAAGCTAAAGAAAACTATAACTAACTACGAAAGCAATTAAACTAAAGCAAATAAACTCCCCCAAATTTGATCTCAACATTGTCATCAATGTATAAAATTGTAGGAAAAAGAAATAGTAAAAGAGGATAATGCTTTCCTGATTTCCCTGTTGAGCTTTAGGTTGCCTCCCAAGAAGCGCTTCTTTATTGTCTTTAGTTGGACATCCCCGAAAATTGCTTAAGGAGGTTTCTTTAGTTGAGGTGTAGCCTTTAGTACTTTCTATCTCCATAATTTCTTTGTTTTGTTGACCATTTTACTCTTAAATCACTTTACCTTTTTGCACGTTAATTAATATCCTATATGTTTCCGAAAATGGTCTACCTAAAATCAAAGGTACTTCCCTATCTTCTTCAATGTTCAAAACAACAAAATCTGCAGCAAATTCCACTTTTACTAAGACATCCTCAATTATTTCTCTAGGATAAATTATAGACCTATCAGCAATTTGCAACAAAATTATTATTGGTTTAGCTTTCTAAATTCCTAGCTCCTAGATCACATCAAGCTTTACCAAATTGTAAATGATTAATATTGCAAGGAAAAGTAAAACYCCCAAGATCTTTGAGCTTTTGTGGAAGCTTTTGTTGTAAAATTGTTGTACACTCCTCAGTAAGCAAAACAATCTCATGTTCCTCCATCTTCCTYTTATGAGATATGATGTCCTTCCAAAATTTCACATAGCTAGACATTTGTTTCAATGCATCTGCAAAAGGAACGCTAATATGCAAATTCTTAAACACATTCAAAAATTTGGAAAATTACTTATTCAATGTGTGTTGTTTAAGCTGTTGGGGATAGGGAATGGGAGGAACATATAGTTTAGGAGAAGAATGAAGTTTAGAGTCCATTCTTCGATATTGGCTCATCATCTGCATTGACAATTCTGCTATTGACTTCCATCCCAATTTCCTTCTTTTGTTGCACTATTGGAGCTCCTTTCCACTTCTCAAAATGATTTCTTGCGCTCGTTCTCTAGGATACTTCTCAATTGCACTTGGTAAACAATTATGGGGAGATTTGATAAAAGATTTTCAATTTTCCCCACTTGCATCTCCAAATTTCTAACAGAGGCTTTTTGATTCTTTATTGAGGTCTCCTGACTTTGAAATCTTTGTTCAGTGCTTTTTATGAATTTAGCCATGAGATCCTCTAATTTAGACTGATTTTCTTGAGTGGAAGGTCGATATCCCAAAGATTAATTCCYCTCCCCTTCTTGATTGTTTCTCCATGAGAAGTTTGGAYGACTTCTCAAACTCGGATTGTAAGTATTTAAGAAGGGGTTGAAGTTGGAWCTAATGTTGTTGACATATGAGGTTTCCCCAATGATGAATCAACTTTCCCCAAAGATGGGAAATCGACATTAGCATGACCTCCTCCACAATGACTACATGATACCCTATGAGAAGTCAAGCTAACTACTTGCTTAGTTAGAGCCGCTATCTAGGCCGATAATTTAGTAATAGCATCTAATTTYATTACCCCTACAGCCCTCTTTAGCTGATAGCTGGCTGATGACTGATAATTGTTGGTGGTCATGCTATTAATAATTTCATATGCTTTATCCTGATCCTTATAATCAAGCTTCCTCCTGCAGTTGAATCCAACCTCATCCGAATAAGAGTCACACCATTGTCGAAAGTGTGAACTACTATCCATTCTAGTAGGCCATAATGTGGACACTTGTGAATTAGATCCTTGAATCTCTCTYGAGCCTCATAAAGTGACTCACTATCAAATTGGGGAAAGGTAAAGTTTTCACTCGTCAACCTCAAAGTCCTTGATGGAGGAAAATATTTGTTCAAAAATTTGGTAGCCTACATATCTCATGTAGTGATACTTCTAGGCATGGTAGAGAATTTAACTAGTCTTTAGCTCTATCCCTTAGAGAAAAAGGAAAAAGCCTTAGTCTGACAACATCTGCACTAACTCCGTTGTATTTGAAAGTATCCAAGATCTCCAACAATCTTTGGATGTGAGTATTAGGAATCTAACTATCCAGTCCACCTAACTGCACAAAATTCTAAATCATTCGGATGATGGCAGGCTTAATCTCAAAAGTATTAGCTACCACCATTGGTCTTTGAATGCTAGATTCAGCCCCATCTGGTGATCAAGTAGGATAATCCCGTAATGGCCTCAAAACTAGAACATCATGCCCTGTTGGAACAATGTTCTKATTATTGCCAAGGTGGATTAGGAGGAGGAACTTGTTCCATCTCACGAATTTATTTCTTCCTTGCATTCAATTCCTCGGTATTTTTCCTACAAGTATTATTCATTTTAGGATTGCATGATAGTAATTTAGCATGACAATAACGGGACATACGCCAAAAGAAATCAAACTTGAAAGAAAAAGAAAAATAAAAGCAATAAATAAAGAAATAAAAATAAACCAAATGACAAAATAAAAGTTGGAAAAGAAAAAAATAAAAATAGCTAAATCAAAGTTAAAACTATGAAAAATGATATCAAGATAATTGATTCTCCAAGAATGGAGCCGAAAACTTTATACGGGAAATCGTAGCAAGTATACTACATTGTGTTACATAATATAAAAGATATTGAACCCACAAAGAATTAAGGGTGCATTTAGATTGGTTTTCTAAATAATTTTTTCAACCAAAAATCTTATTTGTTTTGCTCTTCAAAACAAAAATGAAATCTTATTTGTTTTGGTTTTCAAAGGAAAAAAATTTCAAACAAAAAGCTATCTACAGTAAATTTTTTTTGAAAAAATACCGAAATTTTATCTCTATCTTTCAACAATTCCTCCTACCTAATACACTATTAATCAATGTGTTTGGCTGTTCTTCACCCAAAAAATCAAAGTGTTTCCAAATCTCATAATACATTTCTACTTTTCGTTCAATGTTCTCACTGTGTTTGAATCTCTATTTTTGTCCATATCTTCTTCTTCTTCTTCTTCTTCTTCTCCCAGTTTGTTCTTGTCTTGAAGATTCTTGAAAGATTACGAATCTCTTGAATTAGAGAAAATGAAGTTAAAGAACCACATTTATGTCTTGTAAAGTATGATTTGCTTGCTTGTWTTATCACATCCTGAAGAAGATAGAAGTGAAATTGTGACCATAAKCTTATACTTCGTCTCAAAGTTGAGGAGGTAGATTTGTTCASTACTTATTCTTCTTCTTTCTCTGGAAATGTGTTACCCATTGCATCTAGTTATTGGAGGACATATGTAGATCATCTTCCATCTTAGTTGATTTCAGTAGCTGATCACACCTTTGTTCTCCATATCTAAAATTTGGGTTGCAAGAGCGGAGGACGTAAGTATCTCGACTTCTAATTTTGTTGATTTCAGTAGTTAGGTTTCCTGTAAGTTTGTTAGATTTTTTCACCCCTATCAAAGATTGCACCTTTAATGTGTTTATTTTAAATGTCATTACCATTTCTGTTTGAATATCCGTGAATTTGGATATGGTGTTTGTTTCAATACCTGTTTATTGCCTCATGAATAACTGGGTATTGTAATATAAAAACCGGATATTACCCTATTAAACAAATATGTCCTCGATGAATTCTGTTTGAATAACTATTTATTACCTTATGAATAATCGGGTATTAGTATTATTCTATTAAATGAAAATGTYATTACAGTTATTTACTGAGTACCCATTTATTGCCTTATCAATTGTCATTTATTCAACTATTAAACAACACAATGTTTTCTGTTTCAATATTGTTGATTGCCTCATGAATTAATTGCTTGGTAGTCCACATAAAAAATAATGTGTATATATTTATCGGGTATTGCCATGATAATATTGGATCTTACATATTTTTTAGTGAGTTCCATTATCCAATAATATGATAGGGCTCTAACAGTTATGGAAATAATTGAATTTTATTTTCTTTATATTTGCTACTAAACTGATGGTGTATTTCGCCTTAAAATGTTATAACGTGTTATGTAAAATTTCCAATATTGCCACTAATAACTATTGAAGTTATTGTAATTTTTGTCTTTTAAATGTGATGTACARGAAGACGCAAATATTGATCAACAAGTGCAATCTACGGGCTCGAATGTCCCAATTCTCCAAAGAAGGATTGCCAGAAAGAAACATAAAGTATGTACTAAATTGCTTAATAATTTTTTAATTTACTATTGTAAAAAATTAATTTTCTTAACGGTAGATGACAGATTCAGATAATGGCGAAACAAGTCAATGAGAAAGTAAATGGGAAGTTTATGTTGAAAATGCTTTTACTGAAATATGACTTGAGTATAAAAATATGCCTCATATGTGGGTTGGTGGAAAATTTGATAAAGATGTATGGATATTGAGGCCTAAACGGGAAAAACTTACACCATAGAAAAATTGAAATCAAAATTTTGAAGGATGAAAAAAGACCATGATTTGATGCACTGGATCATATATGCGGATGGCTACACGGGAGCCAGTTGGGATGATGAGAAAAAAATGATCGAGGCGATGCCGTGGCAATGGAACCCGTGGATTAAGGTAAGTTAATACAAATTTTAAATTAAATCTTATTTAACATATCATTTCCTTTTAAATACTTTTTGAATTATTATTGATTAACAATATGCGGGAATATAAATGTGTAGGAAAGAAAGGGAGTTAAGGGGTTTATTGAACAAGGATTAGTTAATTTCTTGCAAATGCACGACAAAGATGTCGGGGCTAAGGGAGTATTTTTCAAGTTCATAGAATCAACCACCAATAAAATGTGACTTGCAAGATCGACTCATTGAACAACACGAGATGGGTTTTTCGCTCCTTGACCAGAATGTATTTGATTGGGTGGTGATGTTTGTGGTGACATCCGGGCTGGCAATGTTGTTGGTGGGTCGAGAGCAATGTCATCTAGAAGCAAGCATAAATCAGATGACGCACCAACGACGGGGAGGATAAAGAAAGAAAAAGAAAGCTCATCTTGTTTAAAGCCATCGGAAGAAGAGCTTCAGGCATATGTTGCGCTTAAGGATCATTTTAGCCTCAAACGTGAGATGACACAAAGAAATAGCATAGGTTACACTATGAATTTATTGGACGTTGAATTCCCCAATCTACAGGATTATGAGCCTTTCATTGTGGATGACACATGGCATTAAATGTCTGTTGCATCTAGGCCTTCTTTACAATGTCTGATAATTGCCCAACCATTGAGAAAAGATTGCCGTTTTAGGATAATATGGGACATCATTTAGGTTGTAGTTGTCTTAAAAGAAACTGGTGTGAAATATATGTTTGTTATGTTAAATTTGTCCTAAAACTTTGTTTGTTTTTATAATAATTCCTTGACTTCTATCACGTTTTTTTACTTGCACATTGTCATTTTTAATTTGACAAGTTTTAAGTCAACATGAATGCTATTGTAGTAGTTTTTTATTGATAAAATTCTTTGGAAATGATTGTCAATAGGTATACTATTAAGGTAGAGAGCAGTGATCAGTTGTTATGGGAAGACCACCAAAATATGATGAGCTTCAAGAGGTCGCTAGCCTAACCAAACTTTTTGCTATATAGGAGTGGGATCAATTATTTCCATATGTGGATTGCGGTCCTAATTTAGTACACCTATTCTATGCAAATTGCTTCATACATGTTGGAGACAATGACATAATTACATTAAGGTCATACTTGAAGGAAWACAAAATTGTAATCAATTCATCAAGGGTAAATGATTGGCTTGGAATGAGTGATGATGGTTACTGTATTTCCAAGGCAACTGAATGTGGAAGCAAACAAGAGATTAGAGGTTACTATTTCATCAGGTAATTTGATATAAAATATATATTTATCTCTTGTTCAATTTTTTGTATATAAGGATTTTATTAAAAAAATGTACCACATCACTACTTTTTACAATTTCATTTATTTTATGTAAATAGGTGAATAGGGTYGAGATGGAAATTATCTTTTTAAGGGATCTAAGCCATCAGTTTCTGTTGTCGACGTCACTCAGAGGGTTTGGCTCTCCACTGTGGTCCAATACTTTTAGTGCGAGCAGGGGAAGGAAATGACCGGCACCAATTATGCTGTTGATGTACAAAGTGATGATGGGCGAGAAAATAAATTTTGGAAATGTGTTTTGCCATAATTTGGCTTTGACTCTCAAAAAAACAAAAGGAAACTTCCACATGGGCAGTTACTGATCGTTATCTTTCAATTCAATAACATTAATGTTGACGTTGGGGAAATCATTGACAAACAAAATGTGCTTTCGCCATCGAAATCTTATCAATATCAAGGGCAAGAGGAATATGGAAGAGTCTTCTGCTAACCCAGAAGTTGGAGGAGCTGAGGACAATGAAATAGAGACTGAGGCTACTAGTCCTGAAGAATTGTCTACAGAGAAAGCRTTTTCAGGGATAATGTGGAGAGGGAGGGATCATCAAAGAATTAATCACCATGTACTCAAGATAAAAGAAAGTCTAATGAAATTGAGGAGAAAATTAAACAATTTCATGATGACTACGTAGGAAAATTTTGATAAACGTTTTGCATTATTGGGTAATAATCGAAATGTGAATCTAGGAAATCAATACCCGTGTAATATCAAARCATTAYCTGGGTATMCAAGTGATAATGAATATTTACACCGATRAAAACATGGTATTCAAGCAAAACTATTAAATTTGGCTRATGATACYTGAGTACTGGGTATTGAAGTAAAATTAATTGAATTTCGGCGGATGAATGCATGATTATCAGCCCAACAATGAGTACTRGGTATTGAAGTAAAATTAATTGAATTTCGGCGGATGAATACATGAGTATCAGCCCAACAATACCCTAGTTCATGAAACTATGTTTTTATCATCTTTCAAAAATTTCTAATCTAAATGAGTTTTCAAAACAAAAAATTTTCTATCTTTCCCATCCAAATGATTTTTCAAAACAACAACTTTTTCATTTCAATTACAAATTTGAATTTCAAAATTTATAATTTTCCTGCCTTTTCATTTTCAAAACCTTTTCAAAATAAAACCATTATTTTCATTTTAAATTCAAATCCAAAATGCACCCTAGATCTAGATTACCATCAACTTAGAATCTTAAAATTTATTTAGCCAACCAATTAGTTGAGATGGGAATTAACTAATTTAGAAAATCTTAATTAACCCTTAATGATCACACAAAACAATTTAGAAGGAAAATCATTGATAAAAAGTCTAAGACACATGAGTTCATCGATTCTTCAACTGTGTTACCTAACCAACTTGCCAATCAACCTATCAATTATTGACCAATCAGACCCATGAATATTGAATACATTTTCTCGAGACACAAACAACCTATTTCTTTAAGTAATTAAGTTATATCTCTATGCTCAACTTAACCTAGAAAAAAAACACATTAATGGTAGTCCAAAAAGATTGCACAAATCATGTAAATATATCTCTATTTCACATGTAATTCATGGCACAAGTTATTTGACCTAATYGCRAAAGTGTTACCTCTAATGCCTTAAGCAATGTCTCAAACAATTGAAGATAGCCGTCAACAATCGAAAATTAAGAACAATAACAAGGCTTCAATGGCAAAGATATATCGAATATGGCAAAAGCCTAATTTAATAAAATAGCATCCGAAGAGGTTACATCATGGTCTGAGAACAACAAACTTAGTTCATAATGATTCAAATAAAAAATAAGGTATTGAAGAYGAAGATAGAAAAACATCACAGAAGATAATAAAGTCGATCAATCTTCAATGTTTACTACCATTCTTCAACCATTTTAATTTTCTGTGCTTGTGACACACAAGACAAGCAAATTCATCTTTCATACTTGATRCAAAATCCTAGCAAGTATTCTAGTGTCACGTAATATAAAAGATATCGAACCCACAAAGAATTAAATCTAGATTACTAGTCCTAAACTTTATTCACTCAACCAATTAATTGAGATGATAATTAACTAATCATTAAATTCTAATTAACCCTAAGTGATCACACGAAACAATTTAGAAGGAAAATCAATGGATAAAAAGTCTAAGACACATGAGTTCACCAATTTTTCAATTATATTATCTAATCGACGTTCCCAAATCAACATATTATGCATTGACCAATCAACCCATGAATATCGAATCTACTTTCTCACGATACAAACAACCTATGTCTCTAAGTAATTAAGCTATATCTATGTACTCAATTTAACCTGGAAACACGTATTGAATTATGGTCCACAAAGATTGCACAAATAATGTAAATATATCTCTATTTCACATGTAATTCATAGCACAAGTTATTTAATCTAATTGTAAAAGTGTTGTATYTAATTGCCTTAAGTAATGTTTGAAACAATTGAAAGATGGCAAGKCATACAATCAAACATTAAATAAGGCCTCAATGAGAAATATATATTGAATATGGAAAACACCTAATGTAATAAAATAGCATCCAAAAAAGGTTGCATCATGGTCTTAGAACAAAAGACTTGGTTTAGAATGATTTGAATAAAAATAATAATGAATTTTAGATGGAGATAGAAAAACATGACAAAAGATAATAAGCTTGACCAATCTTCAATCAATCGATTTTCTTTTCCTTCCAAAAAGCTTCTTATAAGTGTTCTAATGTGTTCTSAAAAGTACGGTAGGTTGATTCGCTAAACTATGGCCAAAACTCCTATATTTATAGATTCAGAAGATACGAAAAAAGACCATTCATTACCAAAAACTCCTAAACTAGTCCTGTTTGGAGCTGAGCCGGTGTCGGTTTGAGCTCACTGAGCTGGAACTAGTGCTAGTATGGATAATTGGCACCATTTTGTGTAATACCTGAGATTCAGTTTCTATTTTTCCTTTCGAACTTTATATATATATAAATAGACAATTTATATTCTAATCCACTAATTAGATTGTATTCATGATTGTTAGTACATTGATTAATTTACGGTGAAAGGACTCGTACGCCGTAACGTTCGATGTGTCAATCAGAAATAAATAATTATTTCCTTGATTTATTATTTATTATGCGTTAATGTGTGAGTATGCTTATTTAAAGGTGAAATTTTATTAGTTTACTTTAATTAGAAGTCTTAGTTAATTAATTTACACTTGACCCATTAGAGCCCATCTTCTTCTTATTCAAATCTAAAATTGGATTTGGGGTTCGATTTTGGGCCAAAAAAAAACTAATAGATTTTAATTTGATTGGGCTTAGTTGGTTAAGTAATAAAAATGGCTCATGAAGAAATTTTAGTTAGGATCAAGTTAATTTTTAAAAAAAAAACTATTTAAAGATGAAGATTACTATTCATCTTTTTCCCAAAGAAAATCTTAAACCTAAACCTCCTAACCATAGCCGCCACCAACCAGTTCCTCCTCCCTTTGCCCTCACCGATACTGACTTTCCCACCCATTTTCTCTCTCTCTCTCTCTCTCTCTCTCCCTCTCTCCTCTTATCTACTGATGTCAAACACCACTCCAACTCCTCTGTTCTCGACAAGCGACCAGGTGCCCAAGCAACCAAGTGCCTAGGCGACTAGGCGACTAGGCACCCCAGCGACCTGACGCCCAAAAGCTCAGCGACCTGACGCCCAGGGGCCCAGGCGTCCAGGCGACCTAAGAACTAGGCAACCAGGCGCCCAGGCGACCAGGCACCGTGCGCCGTCCACTCGAGCCAGTAGCGAGCACGCAGCACGTGCATGAGCAGGACCGCCATTTGCATGCTCGGAGCATATTTCTTTTCCGAGCATGATTGATGCCACTACACCTTAGACTCGATACCACACCTAAGGTTTGGGATTCGAGGTGAATTCTTAATTTCTTTATTTAAATTAACCGAATGGCCTAGGTTTTGTATTATGTAATAATAATTAAGGAAAAATATGGAATATGTTTAATTGAAATTTAAGTTAGTAAAAAGAGGATATAATTCTAGAAATATATTGAAATATAATTTAGGGTGAAATTTAGGGTTGTATGATAAAAGAATGTATATTGTGATTATGATTATTATTGTTATTTTAGGAACAAATTAGGAGTCATGAAATTAAATTGTATTATTAGTAGTTCGATTTTTATTGACATGGAAATTCATCTTGAGAAATTGTTGTTGAGGTTACCATAGGAAAAAGTATGAAGGTATTAACGGTAAACACATGTACTAAATGAATGTGTTTGGTTAAATAAGTTTCAGATGAATATTCTTTGTATAATAATATTAGGGTACTGTGGCACATTAACGTTGTGGACAACCAAGGCACCCCGCTAGAAAAAGTAAACAAATTTACTAAGGACTATATGTAAGTAAATTCTCACATTCTCATTAATGTATATGTGTTGTTGTTATAATTAAATTGCTCTTAGGTGAATTGAATGTGTATTGAATCTGAGTTCTATGTAAGTAAATCCTCACATTTCGATGTATCTGAATTCCTTTAAGTAGATTAATGTGTTGTATATGAGATTCTATGCAAGTAAACCCCCATACCCWTCTATCTCTTTTGTTGTGTGTTATTTGGTGGCAATATGGGATGGTGTTATGAAATGTGTTGATTGGTGRAATGTTTTCACGTGTTTCATGTCTGGTACCATTATTATGTCAAATGGCATGTTAATTACATTTTTGTGCATTTCACGTCATGGGCATGTAGTTATAATGTTCTACATCATCCCTGGCATGAGCCATTCAGACATTTAAAAAGTGAATGGTTTAGGAAATGAAATTTTGAAAGGGAATGTATTTTATAAATTGTAACGTGTTCAGAAAAATGTTAAAGTTTTTTGAAAAAGAGTGTAAACCTAGCCATGGAAGATATGAGTGGAAATGGGGCATGGGGGACCGGCACACTTGAACCTACCCTCTGGGAGGGTAGGTAATGATTCACCTCTGGGAGGTGAAGAGATGAAAGGAAAAGTAAAGGAATGTTAACCGCTTTGCAATTCTACCGGTAGAAATGTAATCGGGTTCCAAAGAACAAATGGCCTGCTGCAGCTTAATGGCTAGGCGTTACACTCAGTGAGCTCAYGAAAGTAAGGAAAAGAAAGGTTTTTACAAGTTATACATTTTGAAAGGRAGGATTTTATAAAAAGGTTATGAAATGGAAATGTTTAGAAAGTTTTCATTAAAAAGGTGAAGTTTTATAATTCATGACATGTAGGGCATATTTATGCATTCATGCCTGAGATTTGCTTACTGGGCTTTTTAGCTCATTCCATTTCTCTCTTCTTGCATTTCAAGTGATGTGTAGCCAGATGGTGCGAGGAGGTCGCTTGTGGGCAAACCATGATACCCTGAAGCATATTTAAAATAAATTTTTATGGATTAAGATAGTTGTTGACTAAAATGGTTTTTGCTTATCATTAAGTTATTCTTGTTTGGTTTAGCTACTTGTGCTTTAGATTCTTTTGGGTATCCGCAATTTTAGTTTGAATTATTGTTGGGTTGGTAAAAAATTTGTTAGAGCACATTACTCATTACGTTGGATGTTTATATTGGGTTGGAGTGTATGTTGTTAATAGATGTTTGAAAATATTGAGAACTTTTTGAATGTATTCAGGGGGTAGCTATTGAAATTACAAAGGAAACTTTGTCGAATTTTTATAGAATCTCTGATAAGGGTTAAGACTTCTTTTATTTCCTACAGTAGTTGATTGTTCTATGAGTAAGGTAATGTAATATTCTCAACTTAGGACAGTTCCTAATCTAGGGGTGTTACATTTTGTTTCCCTCTCTATGCCAATTTTCTTCTACATGAAAATTTCAGAATCGTAACCCATGATTAGGCATCGTTTTGAGCCAAACAAGGGCCTTTTTGAGCTCTCCTTTTCACTAACCTTGTTTCTAAACGTATTTGAGACTTATATTTGCATTATTAGTCTCTAAAATCATCATTTTAGTACTTGCAAGGCCAAAATAGGAGAGTTATGATATATTTACCTATAAACAACATTTATATCTAAATTTCTATCAATTTCATCCTCAAAAGTCCTAACGTATATGGATATGAAAATAAAGTATCAATACTCYATCCTAACAATATAGCATAACCTATAAAATCACAGATTATCCACAAAGTGAGGCTCGCATTTGGAAACTTTCATTTTAAGAAGAATCATATGTGTTCACTCCTACATCCTATAATTCTTTCAACTCAACAACTAATGGTTGTAACTAGACATCAATATTATTCCTAGGAGCTTAAGGTCCAAGTATCACAAAGATAACATTAAATATGATAACTTCATGCACATCCAAGATGTCAAGTATAAGGTATTATGATAACGAACCATGTACTATGAGTGACACTCATATTTTTTAATTGACTAAAAATATTTGATGCTAATCCCTACCTTACATTGCAWTGGTTTTTAACAAAATCAGGATATCAATGACCAAAACATATCCATGCAGAAGAATCAACCARATGTCTCATGYATCCTCACTAGTACAACCTTTCGCATATCATCTCATGATGATGTTGTTTTAGATGACATAAACAATCTTTGGAGTCTAGGCTTGAGAGGAAGATGCTGTAATACTTCATGAGCAATCTTTCTTAGCTGAGCGTGGGATCAATTTCTGAAGAAACTTAGGGAATTCGTGAACCTTAGSTTACCTTCTAATTCTTAAACATTTCATGTGAAGTTATTGTTGTGATTATTTACCTATGTAGTGTTTAGCAACTTTGGTTCATTTTCTTTTATTCTAATGACAATCATCAAACCTACACTTGATTTATTAGAAATTTAAATCATTATTCTTGAATCAACAATCCTTGTTAGATTGATACTCTATTCACTCTATATTAATTGTATACTATTTATAATTGCACGAGTGAAGCTTAATTGTATACATGATTTCATCTATTAACAATGTTTATCCTTTAATTGCGATAAGACTAGATACGTGGACACTTGTACAACATTTTTCAAACTTGAGTATACATGGACTTTGGGAAACATTTAATAATATTTACTATATGCTTGGGCATAAACACATTTTATATCGACTTTTGTATATGTTAGAAGGAAATGTCATTTTAAATAAGAATTTGAGGCATAGGCTACTATTACTTGACAATTCACTATGTGTATTTTTAATGTGACAATAGTCGACTATGATTTCTAACTATGCAGGTTATGGGATTATTTTAGTGTAAATATATTATAATCATACATCCACATCCCATCATATCATAATTTACAAAGTAATCCAAAGATTTTAGTTGAATTGCATCTAGAGTAACCAACAAAGCTTTTTGAGTAAAAATTGAAAATGATGTTCAACATAAAAGAGACAACAAAAATGCCAAATATAGAAATTCYCTAATGCATTTAATGTTGTTAAACATAAAAGAGACACCAACAGAAGCAAAATACAAAAGTTCTCCAACACAGTCAGTCTTCATTCGATTATCATTCCTCTTCTTCTTGATGCTCTTGGGTTGTCTCTGAACATTTTAGGGGTTGTAGCTTGGCAGGCATGCATTGTTTGATCATCTCTTCCAATTTCTTGAAATTTTCATTCACTTACTTTTGAATTTCTTGAAACTTTTCAGAGAAATATTTTGCTTGTGCACTAGCTTCTGAACCCTTCCTTCAATCTTCATCACAACTTCTCCAATCGCCTCAACTTTGGAAAGTAAAACATGCAAATTTTGAACCATATGGCTTACCCTGGCCATGATCAACACCATGAACGTCACCACTGTCAGACATATGATATTCTTACATTATGGTTTGTTTTCTCTTTGATCTTATTACTTGAATATTTCTTGTTGCAAAGTATTCTTTTCTCAGAATAGATGAATCATCATCTAAATAAACTTCAAAGTGCTCAAATATCTTGGTCAATATGCAGCCATATGGCAGCTTTCTCTTGTTGGTTAGAGCAAGCTCAATGTTAAATAGAAAYATAGCCTGAAATTTAATATTTTCATGCTTTAAAACTTTTTAAGTCAGAACACTAACAACAGAGACCCCATTCTATTTTCCAGCCGACATTGAACAAACTGGACAATAATTAGAGCTATAAATCTCGTATTTATATCCATGTTGTTCAAATTTAGTCATAGGATCCCCGCAAAGAAATTTGTAAAGTTCTTCCTTAGTAATACCAGTTRTATTACTATTATCATGTGCACCAACGTCCTCAATATAAAATTGTAACACCCTCAGACTAGGAACTATTCTAACAAGAGAATGTCAACCAATTACCTCGCATGGATCGTAAGAACTAGGGAAAATTATTTTTGAACTTTAAATAGAAAGAGGTTTAAAAACATTTCAGTAAAGTCTCCCCTATAATATCTATATATCCAACCTATCCACAACAAGGAAACTCAACACTCAACTACAAAACAATTTAAAACTCCTAAGAAATCCATTCACCAACAAAATAAACTCATTTGTTCATATTTTGGAGAAACCTTTTAAAAGAATAATTAAATAAATGAATAAATAATTTCAATTATCCAACTAACTCCATTAAATAGTAAATTTTACTAAAACATATAAAACTTAGGTACTAAATCCTGCTCCCAAGCAATCTGCACATACCATCTAGCTATTCATCACCTGAAATGTAAAATGATGGGAATGGGGTGAGCTATAAAGCTCAGTAAGTAAAACCCATGCRTGAATGCTTATAATATGCATTATCTCGTATGAATTTCAAAATTCATTCCRTCTAACTTTTCTACAGTTGTCCATTTCTAACGCGAGCTCACTTAGTGTATCGCCTAGCTATTAGGCTCTGTAGTGGGTAATTATTATTTGGAACCATATAAATTTTCCACCAGTAGCATCACCAAGCGGTAACATTTACTTTCACCTTCGTCRCATAAAAGGTGAACTTTACTTTTATTTCCATCCTACAAAGACGATTAGGTCGGGTGTGCCGATCCACAGCACTATAATACCTAAGATTTAGTTTCTGTTTTTCCTTTCGAACTATATATATATAAATAGAYAATTTATGTTCTAATCCACTAATTAGATTGTATTCATGATTGTTAGTAAATTAATTAATTTACGGCGAAAGGACTTGTGGGCCATAAAGTTTGATGTGCCAATTTGAAATAAATAATTATTTCCTTGATTYATTATTTGTTATGCGTTAATGTGTGAGTATACTTATTTAAAGGTGAAATTTTATTAGTTTCCTTTAATTAGAAGTCTTAGTTAATTAACTTAAACTTGACCTGTTAGAGCTCGTCCTCTTCTTATTCAAATCTAAAACCGAATTTGGGGTTCGATTTTCGGCCAGAAGAAAACTAATAAATTTTAATTTAGTTGGGCTTAGTGGTTAAGTAATAAAAATGGCCCACGAAGAAAGTTTAGTTAGGGTTAGTTAGCTTTCAAAAAGAAAAAAGAAAACTATTTAAAGATGAAGATTCATCTTTTTCCCAAAGAAAACCCTAAACCTAAACCTCCTAACCATAGCCGCCACTAACTGGCGCCTCCTCCCTTTGCCCTCACTGATACCGGCCTTCCCACCCTCTTTCTCTCTCTCTCTCTCTCTCTCTCTCTCTCTCTCCCCTCTTTTCTACCGATGCCAAACGCCACTCCATCTCCTCTGTTCTCGTCAAGCGTCCAGGCGCCCAGGTGACCAGGCGGCTAAAAGATTACCTAGCACCCAGACGCTCAGCGATCGGATGCCCAGAYGCCCCGGCGACTAGGCACCATGTGCCGTCCGCTTGAACCAACAGCTCGAGCGCAGTACGTGCGCGACCAGGATCGCCATTCGCACTCCCGGAGCATATTTCTTTCCCAAGCATGATTGACGCCATTAYATCTTAGACTCGATACCACACTTAAGGTTCGGGATTCAAGGTGAATCCTTAGTTTCTTTATTTAAATTAACCGAATGGCCTAGGTTTTGTATTATATAATAATAATAAAGAAATAAAATATGGAATACGTTTAATTGAAATTTAAGTTAGTACGATTAAGTAAAAGGAGGATATAATTCTAGAAATATGTTGGAATATAATTTAGGGTGAAACTTAGGGTTGTATGATAAAATAATGTATATTGTGATTATGATTATTATTATTATTTTAAGAACAAATTAGGAATCATGAAATTAAATTGTACTAGTAGAGTTCGATTTTTATTGACATGGAAATTCATCTCAAGAAATTGTTAGTTAAGGTCACCATAGGAAAAACGATGAAAGTATTAATGGTAAACACCGGTGTTAAATGAATGTGTCTGGTTAAAYAAGTTTCAGATGAATATCTTTTGTGTAATAATATTAGGATACTRTGGCACATTTACGTTGTGGGCAACCAAGGCACCCCGTTAGCAAAAATAAACAAATTTACTAAGGACTATATGTAAGTAAATTCTCACATTTCATTTACGTATATATATTGATGTATCTAAATTTCTTTAGGTAAGTTGAATGTGTTGTATATGAGATTCTATGCAAGTGAATCCCCATACTCGCCTATCTCTTTTGTTGTGTGTTATGTGATGGCGGTATGGGATTGTGTTATGAAATGTGTTAATTGGTGGAATGTTTTCACATGTTTCATATCTGGTACTATTATTATGTGGAATGGCATGTTAATTACAGTTTTGTACATTTCATGTCATGGGCATGCCGTTATAGTATTCTACATCATCCCTGGCATGAGCCATTCATACATTTAGAAAGTGAATGGTTTAGGAAATGAATTTTTGAAAGGGAATGTATTTTATGAATTGTAACGTGTTCAARAAAATGTTAAAAATTTTGRAAAGGAGTGTAAACCTAGCCATAAAAGATGTGAGTGGGAAATGGGGCGTGGGGGACCGGCGCACCCGAATCAACCATCTGGGAGGGTAGGTAATGATTCACCTCTGGGAGGTGAAGAGATGAAAGGAAAAATAAAGGAATGTTAACCACTTTGCGATTCTACCGATAGAAATGTAATCAAGTTCCAAAGACTATTGCAGCTTACTGGCTAGGCGTTACATTCAGTAAGCTCACAAATGTAATGAAATGAAAGGTTTTTACAAGTTATACATTTTGAAAGGGAGGATTTTATAAAAAGGTTATGAAATGAAAATGTTTAGAAAGTTTTCATTGAAAAGGTGAAGTTTTATAACTCATGACATGTAGAGCATATTATGCATTTATGCATGAGATTTGCTTATTGGGCTTTATAGTTCATTCCATTTCTCTCGTTTTGCATTTCAGATGATGTGTAGCCAGATGGTGCGTGGAGGTCACTTGTGGGCAAACTAAGATGACCTGAAGTATACTCTAAATAAATTTTAAGAATTAAGATAGTAGCTGACTATTTCTTATTTGGTTTAGCTGATTGTGTTTTTAAATTCTTTTGGATTCTTCAAATTTCAATTTGAATAATTGTTGGGTTGGTAAAAGATTTGTTGGAGCATATTACCCTTTACTTGGATGTTTATTGGGTTGGAGTGTATGTTGTGAATGGGTGTTTGAAAATGCTGAGAACTTTTTGAATGTATGCAGGGGATAGTTATTGAAAGTACAGTGGAAACTCTGTTGAATTTTTATAAAACCTTTGACAAGGATTATGACTTCTTTTATTTTCTATAGCCATTGATTGTTCTATGAGTAAGGTAATGTCATATTCTAAGCTTAGGACAGTTATGATATGGCGGTGTTACACGCGCCCCATTTCCTACCCACACCTTCATGACTTATTGTAATACCCGAGATTCCTTTTTATGGRTTCTTTATTTGATTGCATGAATCTATGAGCCAACTAGGGTTCAATAAAATTTTCTATGTGGTTAATGTTTTATTTGTACGTTAATAAGTGCAGAATTATCGTGTTTGTCGGATTAGGGTCCTCGTTTGGTTAGAGGCTCGACTTGTTGGGCTTATTCGTTTTTGTTCAAAAAACTAGATTTTATGAAAGAAAGGTCCGTTAAATTTAATTTAATGGATTAGGGTTAATTACGGATGGGAAAGCTTGACGGGTTTGCGTTACGGCCTAAAATAAAAAAAGAAAAGAAAAGAAAATATATAAGAAAATAAAAAAGAAAGAAAAGAAAAGGAAAAAGAGAAAGAAAAACCMTAAAGAAACCCTTCATCTTCTTCCTCCTATACTACGCCGCCGCCGCTCAAACACTACCCGCCTCTTCTTTTTTCTCTTCTCGCCGTCGTAACTGCTGACATTTGTAAGGGCTGTCACTGGTCGCTGCGTGCGATTGGCAAGCCGCTTGCCACACCAGATTTCGAAGCCGCTCGCAACACGAATGGACACGACTTAACTAGGCCGAGACCACCGCTGCTCGTTGAACGACYGCAGTGGACTTCCCTACTACCAGATCYGTTYTTCGCCAGCTCTATCTTCCTCTCTTGTTGTTCRATTCRGTCATCTTGGCCCCAGATCTGTGCGTCTTGTTGTTGTTCACTCTCTCCTCTCCTCTGCAGCATGGCCGATCGGTTCTGCTCGTTGAATCGCAGTTCTTGTTAGCTATTCTCCGCTCTATACGCAGCGGTTGTCATTCACTATACCATCGCCGAGTCACCTGCTCGACCATGCCTTCGAACACGCAATTTCTTTGACCTAACACATCCATTCCGCTRGTTTCTTCCATCCTACCATCAKATCTTAGCCGACGCCAACCACAAGAGAGTCGTMGAACCAATAATAGCTYGGTTCGCATGCTGCCCGTCCAGATCTATTCTTCCTTGACCAAATCTGTGCACGTCGTGCCGCCGCTCTGGTGCTCTGCCATACGGCCAGCTGGCTCCTTGTCGACCATCGCTCTGCACAGATTCGATCACCATTATCTGTAGAGGTCAACCACTCGCCAGAGCACGCTGGAAAACTGGTCCTTGCTAGTGATTTGCCAACTTCCACAATAGAGATGCCCAGGAGCGTGCCCAGGTGGCAGTGCTAGACCAATAGGTGCTCAGCGTCCAGTGCCAGGCGCCCAGACGCTGTTGCGCGCACTGCTTGGCGCACGCCCGAGGACTTATTGCCATTCCCAAGACATTTGGATGTCGTGAACTTAAAGGTGAAAACGATAACACTAAATATTGAAATTTTATGACTTATACATAATTATGCTCTGAAGTGAATTAATGGGAGAATATAGATTAGGCTTATACCCGAGATAAAGAGTTGAATTATAACCATAAAAACGTGATATTCGATAATATGCGAAGTAAATATAAATTTGTAAATTGATAAAGGACATTTTTGGATTAAACAAATAATACCTAAGTTGGGATGGTCGAACTAAGTAGACCCTTTTTCTGTAATCAACTAAGTCATTTCGAGAGTTTACGTTAAGATCAGTTGAAGGAGTTYACTTTACAACTTAAGTAAGAACCCATAAGTAAAGGACTTTGGGTAAGTAATCCTCCCATCTCATTAACATTATAAATGAATGWAATTGAAYKCTTTTAATTGCTYTAATATGTTGTATATGAGATTGTATGTTGATGTGTGTAATTGTGAGGAATGTTAATGTGTTCATATCGTGTATTACTGTTATGTCAAATGATATGCTATTATGTTTCATATCTTGTACTATTTAAYGAATGTTATATTATATAAGGTTGTATGTGTTTCATGTCATGAGCATGTAGTTAGAATTCTAAATCACATTTGGCATGAGCCTTTCAAACACTTAGAAGGTGAAGGGTTTAGGAAATGGAATTTTAAAGGAAAATGTAAAGTTTTGAAAATATTAAAGTTTTCAGAAAGGAGTGTAAATCTAGCCACAAAAGATGTGAGTGGGAAATGGGGTGTGGGGGATCGGCGCACCCGACCYTACCCTCTTGGAGGCTAGGTAAGAATGGAATGTTCACCTCCTTGGAAGTGAAAGTATGGAAGTTAAAAGAGATGAAATTTTAACCGCTTTGCGATACTATCGGTAGGAATGGAATCGGGTTCCAAATAAGATGACCTACTGCAGAGCTCTGTGGCTAGGCATTACACTCTAGTGAGCTCACGAATGAAAAGAAATGGAATGTTTTACTGTAAGTGAATTTTGAAGGAAGTGTTTTGTAATGAGATTTTGAAAAAGGGAATATTTTGAAAGTACTTTTTAGTTAAAAGAAAAATTTTATAATTTCATGACATGTAGGATAGGTTGATACATTCATGCATTGAGGTTACTTACTGGGTTTTTTAGCTCATTTCTTTTTCCTATGTTTCATTTTAGATGATATGTAACCAGATAGAGCAAGGAGGTTACTTGTGGGCAAGCTTTGATACTTGGGAACTTGTTTCAAACTTATTTTATGTAATAAGATTAATATTTCTGAATATTTTAAATTCTTGAGGCTTCCGCTATCTTCATTTTTGAATAAATGTTRAGTTTTAAATGATAGTTGATTAATTAATTACGAGTGGAATGATGTAATACTCTCGGTTTAGGATGGTTCCTAATCTGGGGGTGTTACACTTAAGCTTACGCCCCTTTTCAAATTCCTAACGTTTAGTGTTCATTTACCATTTAAGATTTCATTTCCAAACTTTATCCTTTAACCCATTTTTCAATATCGACATCATGAACATGCAATTTTCCCAAAACAAGGTACAACATGATGATGAGATGCATGTGCAAATAATAACAACAAAATTAACGTTYCAAYGTGTAACATATAGTATTTCGCATACTTGAAATAATACCATAAATCAGATTAGATTTGCAATAGAAGTTCTTTATTCGAATAAAAGGAAGGGAGTATACTTATTTGGTATCCTTATTAGATATAGTTTACTTTAATMGCAAGTGAAATGCCTTGGCTGCTTATAATGTCAATGTGCCAAATGATATCCTAATTTCATTGCAAAAAGGATATTCATAAAGAACCTTGCAAAAATTTTCACAGTATTACATAATTAAACAATTCCCAAAGAAATAAATTACTGCCCAAGCTAAAAGAAGACAATAAGACACATAACCTCATTAGCATGGACTTTGTCAAGCCCAACAATGTTAATTGTCTTCTCATAATTTCTTTGTTTTTAGAAAATTGGTACAATTGAATAATTGTCTTTCTTTTCTAGTAACTTAATAATTTACTAATTTTTGTATCTAGCTCTCCAACGAATCAATTTATTAACTTATTCGAACTTATTGATTATGCTAGTTAATGACRACCAAACGAGGACTATATTTTTAGATACTATATGCATTGGTTCCAAAAAGGTATCTAGTTTGCTTAGATTTTTCCCTTAGCTCTAAAATATAAGGATGACTACGAACAAATACCGCCAGTCCTCACTCTCTTATTTAGTCATTGCATTGGTTATTACATCCTACCATGGGAGACCAAATTGTAAAAGATCACATGCTAAGAGACATCATAAACCATTATATTATGTCATTAAATAATTACAACTGACTCTAATATTTGGAATCCCATAAAGATCACTGATCCAATGGCATCCAATTACTTTTATAGCCATAACCATACGAAGAAAACAATATCTAGCAACCCCTGGATCCACTCAAGAAAAACGTGCATAGACAGATCCATAACTATCGAGACTTATTATGTTTGAATTTTAGCAATCCAACCATTCAACTTCACAAAGACCAAATAAAAACTCTGAAGCACTATAATGTTGGCAAACGAGGCGAAAAGACCAACCAAATGCCAATTTTATCCTCCGAGTAAAAAAAAGAAATAGCATCTTGCATTGATGTTTTATTTGAAATAACATATAACATAATAAATTCAGTCAGGATAATTAATAATCATAGCCCTAATGTCATCATTGGCAACCCATAATTCCAAAAAATTAAGAAAAGAAATCAAAACCAAATTAAATAGCACCAAAAAAAAAAAGAGATAACTTACCCAACAGAACTAAAAACACATTTCTTTCTCCTCCCTTTTTCACCCAGGTCGAGTTGCAGCTACACTTTTCTTTTCTTCTTCCCTCCCCCTCTCTTAAATTCCGTGTCTCTCTCTCTCTCTCTCACAAGTTCTTTCCCTCTTCTTCTTCTTCTTCTTTTGTTTTATTTTCTTTTGTTCTCCTTCTATCTTTTTCTTTCTTCAGCTCCTTCGCCCCTCTCTCTCTCCCCTTTCCCCCCAAAATCAAGAGTTGCGACTGATTTCTTTCATTTTGCCCCTTCTTCTCTCTCTCTCTCTCTCTCTTTTTCAAATTCTTCTCTCTTTCTTTGTCTTCTCTCCCTCTCTCTTAGAAGCAACAACGCCCTAAAATGGCGGCTGATTTCTCCAATTTTCTTCCTTCTTATTGTCTTCATTCTCTCTCTCTCTCTCTCTCTCTCTCTCTCTCTTTCCTTTTCTCCTTCTTTTCTTCCTATTTTATCCACACCAAGTCAAGAATGACAGCTGAAATTGGAGGGTTTTTTGCTTTTTTTTTTTTAATAACTTTGGGCCATTTTTGGGTAGACTTGACTTGGGCCCTATCAAAACTTTTTGGCCATTTAACACCTTAGCCATCTAAGCCAAATTAAACTAAAGTTTATGGGTTTTCTTTAGGCCAAGACCAAACATTAAATAAGGCTTGAGGCTTTGGATTAAAAAGAGAATAGACTCTAGTGGACTAAACCTAAATTAATTAACTAACTAGATAAAAAACTCTAATTAAATTAAAATAATAAAATTTCACATTTAGATAAACAAACTCACACAATAATGCAACAAATAAGTAATAAATAAGAAAAATAAATTATTGATTTTCTAATTGGCACATTGAACATTATGGCTTCCAAGTTCTTCTGCTGCAAAATAACTAAAACACTGATAATTATGATAATAAATTAATTAGTGGATTAGAACATAAATTTATAAAATTATATAAAATTCGTAAAAATAAAAAAATTAATCTTGCAATATTACAAAAAGTCTCAATCAGTTAAGCCGAAAATTTCATTAGCAATTTTTGGATCCAATCTGATTCTAACCCCTTGCAACCACGAGTGAATGACTAGATTATTATTCTCGTCCAATTCATGCCACATGATTGCATAAAAAAATCCAACTAAACTTTCAAAGCACAAATCATATTCAAATAACTTAGTCCACTCTTAAAATTGGAGCAATTTTCTCAATAATAGAAGCTCTACTTTATTAAAGTTTGGCACTTTACCATGTAAAACATCTCTAAAATGAAGATCCTCATAAAATGTTTCTTCAAAATGTTTGCATAGGAATAGTTTCTAGTTGTCAATAGGCTTGTGCGTCAATTTTTTGGACTGGTTATGCTCATTTTCTTTCAAAGGGATGGTCTACCTCAGAGCTTCTATCCGTTTCATTCAAAGGTGATCTATAATATTTTGGGAAGACACCTTAGTCTGAGCCATATGGTGTTGTCAGTGATGGATGAGTATATTCGAACAAAGGATTGAGTCATGTATGCAATTTAAATGGTTTGAGAGAGAGAAATTAAGAGGGATGAAAATGGGGGCATTGAAAATGAGAGATTTTTGACAACGAGGGATAGAAATAAGAAAGGGTAATTTCTGAAATTAGGGCTTCAATGGATGAGATTTTTATTTACATACTGATTTAGGATTTGCTTACGTATTCAATTTAATGAATAAAATTTAAAATCATGCATAGGCCTAGATTTCGTGAGATCTGCATTTTCTTTTCCTACCTAGTCGACTATGTTGGATGATTATGAAGCTAGTTAATGTATAAAACTACTTATTTATTGTACTTTAATATTTTTTCTCCTTCCTTTGACCTAATGATATTCTAACAGTTGAACTACATAGTAGTTTTATAATTTTTTTTTGATTGACATATAAAGTAGTTTMATAAATCAAATGATTGTCATATRTAACATATCGCCTATATAGGTTTATAATAACTTATAGTCGAATATGGTTTTTGTGTATCTCAACTACTACTATGAGCAGCCATGTTACAATTCTTCCTCAGAAGATTGATTGTCTTCATCATTTTCTTGAGCACCAATTTGTGTGCTATCATGTTGGACCCAAATGGAATCCATTCTGACTTCATTATGTTCTTCCATAGCCTTATTAGTTTCCATGAGTTGGATATTTGGTGCAATTGATACATCATCCCCCATTTCAAAAAGATCATATGGCATAGTTCTTACAATTGTATGTTGTTCCTTTTGTGAAGTTTCTTGACATAGAAGACTATGCAACAATAAGGGGTTTGTCACTAACCTTTGCACCCGTATGGACTAATCTAGACATATTAATAAGTGTGAACACAAAGAGGTCTCTATTGATGTTTTTTCCTCACTCTACATCTACCCAATCACACTTGAACATCAYAGCTCTGACATGTTCATTATTCAGTTCAATTATGTCATTTATGACACCGTAATATTCAAATTTGCCACTGGTGAGAGATGTTTCAACTATGTTAAGCACTCCACTATTGTGAGTTTTCCTCCTAATAATCTTTTCCTTGGTATGGAATCTGAATCCTGCTACAATGCACCTTTTAATCGGACAACACTATTGGGACCTCAGGCTAGCTAGTTAATCTAGGTATTGACTTGGGGCCTATTCATATTTTTCAAACTAGAAACCTGTAAATAATCATAATTCATATTACTACTGAGCAAGACTTACATGATCACAAAACCAAGTAATGAAAGTCACGTTATGTTGTGTTTCTATCTCATATTTGGTAATGGAACACTTATGATTCTTATTCCGTTTTGATCTCTTGATGTGAGACATGTGCTCTCTTAATACAATTGAGGGGCATATTAAGTAATTAATAGCAGCAATACATTTTTCAACAAAAACATTTTAAAAAAATAAGAGGTGAACAAAGTATAACAATTTGTATCTCATGAGTTTGTTAATTAATATACTTAAACAATGAATAGAGAGATCGAGTCACATTTATACAAGACTGAACAATGTGCTTGCATTGATGTAATGTCATCAGGAATTACATTATCAGCTTTTCCTATTGGATGGATGGGAATTACAGTGAAAGACTCTTCCTCTATGTTATTATTTTCTAAAGTATCATTATTTCTTGATAGTTGATTGAATCTTATTTCCATATTATCTTCAMAATATCTTAAGTAATGAGTTATGGACTCATCTGCTATGTACCCTTATGCAATTGATCCCTTTGGATAACTTCCATTACGTATATATCCCTTAAGTGTGCCTAGGTATCTATAACCAAGTTAGACCATAGTTATAAAAATAATAAACCATTTTTTATAACATAGTCGAGTATAACTATTGAGTATGATTATCCCCCATTCACATGCAGACTTACTATCAAATTCTTGGAAAACAACATATACAATTGTACACCCAAATAAGATGACAACCCAATATAATTTATTAKACAATGAAACAAGCACTAACATACACATAGGATAATCYGAACCACACCATGTGAAATTCAACCTGGGTAGTTTATATGCAACAGATTTGAACATAGCCAAGTACARATCTTGATTATACCTCTCAATGGGGAACATTTAGCAGTAATTCACTTGACCTGGTAATTACTTTTGTTGTCAAATGGATGATTACATGTAACTTGACTGTGAAAATGATGGAAGGAAGATCATCTCCATTCGTGAAAGTGTTTCCCCAATTTTGTAACTTATGCTTATCAAGCTTATCAAGACGTGTAACACTCAATGATTTTGAACAAATCTCTTTGAATTAAATGTACAAATCATTTATTGCTCTGGCCACATTGTCTTTTACTACTTTTCTAATAGCTATAGACAGCAAGTCGTGCAACAACACATTGGAATCACGTGTCTTTAATCCTATCAACTTCCGTTGTATCAACTTTACACATTTGGAGATATTTGAATAATACACCTTCATACTATTCAACACTTGCAACATCTGATCCTTTTCTCCACATGACATTGTGTAGCAAGCTAGAGGCAGTAGAAACTTTTTATTTGRAAGTTCTTGTAGGTGCAATTCTTTTCTTATGTGTAATCTTTCAAGGTCTAGTCATGATTTCTAGTTATCTTTGGAGTTCCCTAAGATTCAGTAACGTACCTAAAATATGCTCACAAACATTTTTCTCAAGATCCATTACATCAAGATTGTGTGGAGTCAAATTTGTTCCAGAATATRGTAAGAAACATAAGATACTCATTTTACTCCATCATTCAGTAAGAACATTTTTACCATCCTTATGAATCACTCTTTGTTCACCATTTAATTGAGCTAATGCATCATTCTCACTTACATAATCGGTGCTTCTCTCCTATRTTTTTCTATTGAAGTTTCGCCTATCATGCATGTGAGGATGTTCAGGCCACAGAAGTCTATGATGTTTGAGGAAAGAATATTTTCCACCATGATTTAGCCATTTTCAATATGTATCAGACCCACAACACGAAGAATCCAACCTTTTGTTGGTGAAAGAAGAAAGCATGATGTATGTCGAGAAGTCGTTGATAGTCCACAACACTGCAGCCCTCATATGAAAAGTAGTCTTCGAATAAGGATAATAAATAATAAAAACACTACCCCACAAGTTAATCAATTCATCAATTAAAGGTTGTATAAATACATCAATTTTATTTGACAAAGATTCTAGACCTAGTATGAGTAAAGATAGGATGACCGAGGGCTACTTCATACACAACAATAGGGGAAAATTATACAGGCATAAAACTACAGGCTAGGTGGTATGATTTATGTTCATACTTTGGAATGGATTAAACCCRTCGCCAGCTAATCCAATTCTCACATTACGTGGATCATTATTATAGTCACATTGTACATTCAGTTTATCCTTTACTTAGGTAATATCTTGTCGAGTTTCATATATGATTTACCTTGTATTACACTAATTTTGATTCGAAATTGCAGGGTTTTTATCTTAAAACAAAAGAAAAGGGGGCAAACATTGGTTGGAGAAAAGTTTCAAAGGGTCAAACAATGAATACAGAGGAGTTTGGTGTCAAAATGTAATTTTCAGAAGCTGAAAATCATGAAACAGTGACGAAGTATGGGGAAAACCAATCAGGTCCCATAGGCTTGAATTGATGCCAATTCAATGTCAAAATTTGTGCTATGTTTTCCAGAACCAAACAGGTGCTGGTTTGGACCAGATCAAGTGCTAGTTTGGTCTTTTCAGCTAAAAATCGGGGCCAGTCAAGTCCTTTTTATGGGTTTTTATGCTATCATATAAATAGTTTGTCTTATGACTAATTTTGGAGACTTTTGGTAGCTTGAAGCAATATTTTTTCATAGTTTTAAAGTAGTTTTCTTGAGAGGAACTTGGAGGAAGCCATTGTAAAGTTTGGAGACTTGTAGTCAACAAAGATTGCTTACTGTTCTTTCTTCTCTAATATTTGGTTGTAACATTTTATTATACTTTCTATTTTGGATTTATGAGTTTCTACGACTAAATATTTTATGTTGGCTAGGGTTATTTGAGAAGATGATTTTTTTCTAATGGGYTAAACTTTATTGTGTCTTTAGTGTTGATTCCCAATCTAGTTGACTTGTTTATTATCATTGTGGCTTTCTTAATGCTTTTTGTGGATTAGCTACCTAGAAATCGATTTCACAATCAATTAGGAAGGTCTAGGAGATGAATTAATTGATTAGGACTTAGACAATAATGACCTAATTGTATTGAACAGACCAAGGATAGACTCGGTTCCTTCTAGGTGGTATGCAATAGTAAGTAACTGTAATTAGTGAAATCGGGAATTTCTAGATCTTGAATCAATTTCGATTAATTTAATTTACATAGATATATGACTTAATTAATTGGAATTAGGGGTTTTATGCCAAGGAGTTGAGTAAAAACCTGAATTAGGAAATTCTACTRTTAATAATTAGACGAGATTTGGGAATTAGGGCAATTAGGGTGCGATTAATTTAGCTTATTATAGGAATGACTCAGATCAATACCCTTACCAACATCTTTTATCACATTAGATATTTAGGGTTTAGGAAATTGAATTTCATAATTGAGCCTTTTAGAATACTTATTCATTTCTAGTTACTAGTCTAATTCAGTCACATTCAATGGTTTAAATTAGGAAAATTTGATAATTTTGGTACTTGATTAGAAATCCTTGTAGGATTAACCTTGAATCACTCCCTATACACTTTTTGACACGTTTGTTTCTAGGATTAGAATGCATTAAGTTTGTGATCATCAAATTTTTCGCGCCGTTGCCAGGGAATTTTGGTTGAAATCATACAATTGTTGAATTGTCTCGAGATTAGACCATTTCTTTGTTTGTTTTTTAATTTTATATTTTTCTTATTTGTTTGGCTATTTTACTTTGAACTATGTGCTTTCCTTGTCATGATATGTACTAGATCTTCCAACATTCCTTTAGAGATAAATACCAAGGATCTTGATACTATTCTTAGGGACAATAGGAAATGTGTTAGAGAGGGAAAGACCACGTTAAAAGTGAAATTGTTGATTCAGGGGAAGAAAGAATTGGAATTTGATAAGTCTAAGAATATGGATGATCAATGGAATGAGGAGAGAGTTAAAACCCTTAGCGATTATGACATTCCAACTATGGAAGGGGCTTATCCCGCTATCAATAGACCTAGAGTGGTCGTGAACAACTTTGAGAGCAAACGCGTGATTATTCAAAGGATCCAACAATGCAATTCTATGGATTTTCTAGTGAGGACACTAGTTCTCACATCTCTAATGTTTTAGAGGTTTTTTATACTTTCRAGCAAAAATGGTGTTGGTATTGATGCCATTAAGTTGAGATTCTCCCCCTTCACACYTAAGGATAAATTCAAAGCTTAGCTAAACTCCATCCCTTCTGGTTCCATAACTACATGGGAACACTTAGCCTCCTCTATAAGTAATTCCCACCTTCCAAAACTATGAAGCTTAGGAATGATATCACAAATTTTGTTCAAGACAGTAGCGAGTCTTTGAGTGAGGTTGGGAAAGATACAAAGATTATTTGACACGGTGTCCTCGCTATTCCTTGCCCTTATGGATGCAAATCCAAATCTTCTACAATGGGATGAGTAGGGCATCTAGGTCTATGATAGATGTCGCTAGTCGGGGAAGTATAATGAGGAAGGGTCAGTGAGAACATACTTATACCTTGGTCAATGGAGTCCTTCCCAGTCTATGGACAAAGGGGTCGATGAGAACATACTTATACCCTTCGAGAGTGAGTATTGTGTTCAGCTTCCTCTTCCAGTCCACATAATTAGTCTCAGTGAGCTTGTGCTCCTTGAAAATAATACTCAGGGRATTGAAAGAACCTCCACTAGACATTTCTGAAAAATTYGAATAATGTAATTTTAGTGTTTCAGTACATAATAAACAAACAATGCACATAAGTTCATATTATATCAGGATAATAGATTATCCTATAACTATTATCAATAATATGTTATTTGGCTCTTAGATGATTGAGAGAGCTTCTATAGGAAAAATATCAATTCTCTGAGTTAAGTGAATAACCACCACAAACTATACTCCATTAATAGGAAACGATGCAAATAATAGTTTTGTCTAGAGGCCTGTCACTACCTTTCATCTCCTATGGATAATCTTGAATCATAACCTCCAACTATAGGTTAGCCGATGACAATACATACCCTAGGTTTTAATTATGCCTCTTCCATTAGATCTAGATCCTTGGGAAATGACCATCTTATAAGGGGGCATGTTCAAAATTACACAAGGGTACACACAAATCTCTAATTAGATGTGTAATTGAAGCCATGGGATTCTTGGAACCCCTCTCCCACTTAGTTTTTTAAAATAGGGGTTTTAATAAAGCATTTCTAAGGTTCTTTTAACATTTGATAAAATATCTAAACTTATAGTACTCCATTGAAGAGTAATCCGTAAGATCACTTTACATTTTGTCGATTAACCTATCAAAAAGCCTTGTTATGGAGTACTAAAGTTTATTCTTACTTTCTATGTCAAGGATGATAGCCTTTTAGAAAGCGACTCATAAACTAATTCCATAATTTTATTAGGTTTGATAAAAACATTTTATCTCAATTTTAATTCTATATTTATGGAGCAATCCTCATGAATTGACATGCTTATGATCATGCTTTAATAATAGAAAAAAATAATAATTCAATTATGTGCTTGTCTATTCATTATTCCTAAGTGATCACATAAAATTAACCATCACATAAGAAAGCGTTAAATAACTTTAAATGTGATCTTGTTTAATCCTAAGGTCGTTACATCCTTCACTACTTATTTCATGCAATATATCACCAATATAGTYTAATTAAAAGAAWTGAATAACTTCCAAGAATGATATCGGAAAACCCTAAGAACTACAAAATTTACATAGTAAGAAACCATGTAGTTTCTTCTCTTGTTCTTGCATGGAATGGCACCAATGTGTCAAAGCGGTCCAGAAAATTCCAGCACACTTTTCATGCATTTTTGTTCCAAACTCCAGCCTATCTCTTTCACGAAAAACATAGCTTATAGGATTGGAAAAACAACAAAAATCTCCCAAAAAAAAAAAGCAAGGAAAAGACATCCTTTCGCTGTAAAATTCTGCACTACATAGTGCTGAAATTTCAGCACAAGTGCAGAAGAAAAACAACAACATAGTCTCTCAATCTTCAAGCTTTTCCTTAATCTGTATTCKTCTCCAAAAATCCAGCGAAGGCAGTAACTTTACCTAGTGAAAAGAAAACTGATAAAATCAATTAAATCTGTAAAACACCTCGCTGAATTTAATTGTTACAAATGCCTATACCTCAATCGTGAGGTTTATATCAAAACTAGYTTGTAAAACAAAACAAACCAGACATACAAATCATTATACCTCCACTCATGAGGTTTACAAGAAATCTAGAAATCATTCTTATAAGGGATCCATACAAACACAAAGAACATTTTAAATTAGTAAAGGAACCACATGTTTTTAGTTTTAACCCTAGCATACTCCTATGTTAAGTTTAGGAGCAACTTACTTATTTTTGTTCTTCTTGGAATAAAATAGGCGCTATGGTTTCTAGCTGGAGGGGTTGAATTCCCTTAACTTGATTTTCCAGTCTGAGCTAAAGGARGAGGTGGCTCTGAAGGCTGCTCGGATTTGTTGACTAGCTGAGAGTGTTTCTTCCTAGCAAGCCTTTCACTTTTGCGTATGAAACCACCAAGTGGAACCTTCTTCCCATCTTCTGGGAGTATGACTCTACCTATTTGGACTAGGTTCTAGTAGGAACCTAGGATGAATTAGTCAGAAGGAGAGAGAGAGATAGAGGGGTGGCCARAGAGAGATAAGAGATTAGATCTAGAGGATTCTTCAAAAAGATGTTATATATCTTAGAGTTAAAAACGAAACCCTAAAATAAGCGAGTCTTTGAATCCCCAAAACCCTAGAAATTTCGACTCATGAGAAATCTCCCTAAGGTGTCCGAGATCCTCCTAAGACTAAGGGAATATGGAATTTCGGCCACCCTAGGGTTTATCTTTGTCAGGTCGAAATTGTAGGTCATTTTTTGGGCCAGATTTGGTCCCCTTTTTTATCTCTAATTTAAGCCCTAAGCATATTCTTTAATTAATTCTTTAAATGGAAAAATTTAAATAATTAATTAAATATCCAATAGGCTAATTTATTCTAGCCCAATAAATATGGATTAAATTGAATAAAATAATATCTCTCATTAACTCAGTTCATCCTTAAAGCCCAGTTGTAGAATTAAGTACTCAGGTAATATTGAGCTACACTAAGGACCAAAAGACAAATTATTCATAGCTACTAAAATAACTTGAATACCCTTACTACCTACTAGTTGTTTTTCATCATTTTAAGTATTCCGTTTATCACCATATGGATACACTGACCCCATGAACAACATTGCATGAGCATAGTCTTCGACCTATAGATGAAATGACAAATATACCCTTATGTGTAACACCCATCAAAGAGAGAGGAGTAATGTACTAACACCTTCTCAATGACATCTACCATCCTTAGATTTCTAGTTCGATAATCCATGACAACCTCGAATGTCCTTACTCATCACTGGGAGCTACCCAAAAGTAAACATGCTAAAGTCACGTTCTTAGGGCCCTGAATCATTTTATTATCCTTTGGACAATCACAAGGGGTGATTAGTTCTTCATTAAGTGAAGCACATAAACTGTCTTGTATCAGTCTGTCTTAGTTATTAGATTCTATATTCCCAAATTGCAAGGTTATTGATCTACGAAAAAATCTCACCTATAGTATATCAAAAAACATAGCTCTAGGTTCACTAGATCGCCAACTGGCACTCAAGTACTAGGATATTCATGCATGTAGTAGCAGAGATGTTCTGGTTCTATAGGGATAGTAGTTTAATAGAAACYAATATCARAGGTCTACTCTACATATATAAAATATATTTATGCAACTGGAGTGAGCAGACTGTCCATTGATTAAGGCAAGTCATTCCCCGTTAGAATCCATTGCACAATGATCTTATCATCATAGAATGCCYAGTTCTATCAAAAGATCAAGAGCCTATTTGTCTTGTTAATTACGAACCCATAGTTTATTCCTATATGTGAAGAACAATGTATCACTAAACTGTTTACTTAATGGCTTAGACCTATTCCAACAAAATATGCAATTTGTTGCATGTATTAAAATGGAATAGATGGAATTACTCTTTTATTTCAATTTATAAAAATACATTGTCTTTAGGGCATATTATTTTAACTCCATTTCAAGATGCCTAAACACCCCAACCAAGATCTAACAAAATCTATCCAATTCTTTGAAGCTATGCATGTGGAGCATACTAGATTTTTGCATTTGTATAATTTGAACAAAAAGGATATAAAGTGAAACGTTGCTGTCACAGCCCCAGATTAGGAACCTTTATCCTAATCCGGGAATGTCACCATTTACTTACTGACACGAATTTGCGGAAGTTCAAAAGAATTTAAACCAAATAATAAATACTTAATACAACCATCTTAATCCATAACATTCATTTACATTGACTTCAGGGTATCATMGCTTGCCCACAAGCRACCTCCTCACCTCATCTGGTTACACATCATCTGAAATAAAAATAAGAGAAAGGAATGAGCTAAAAAGCCCAGTAAGTAAACTTTATTCATGAATGCATAAACATATCCTACATCTCATGTGATTATAAAATTTCKCCTTTTAAATGAAAAACTTTCCAAACATTCCYTTTTTAAAATCTCTTTACAAAACCTTTCCTTCAAAATTTACTTATAGTAAAACATACCATTTCCTTTCAATCGCGAGCTCACTAGAGTGTAACGCTTAGCCACTAAGCTCTACAGTGAGCCATAAATATTTGGAACCTGATTCTATTCCTATCGGTAGGACMGCAAAGCGGTTAACATTCCATTTTCAAAAAAAGTTTTCCTTCCATACTTTCACCTCCAAGGAGATGAATATTCCATTCTTACCTACCCTCCAARAGGGTATGGTCGGGTGCGCCGGTCTCCTACACCCCATTTCCCACTCACATCTTTCGTGGCTAGGTTTACACTYCTTTCCGAAAACTTTAAGATTTTCAAAACTTTGACATTTTCCTTTAAAATTTCATTTTTGAACCATTCACTTTCTAAGTGTGTGAATGGCTCATGTCAGAAGTGATGTAGAATTCTAACTACATGCTTATGACATGAAATGCATACAACGATATATAACATATCATTCGACAATAGTACAAAGTATGAAACATGATAACATATCATTCGACATAAAAGTAATACAGGATATGAACACATRTAACATTCCACACATTTTACACACCTCAATATACAATCCCATACATAACATATTAGACCAACTAAAAGAGTTCAATTACATTCATTCATAACATTAATGAGATGTGAGGATTTACTTACCTAGAACTCAAATCCAATAACAATCACACACATACGTTAATGAGACTGTGAAAGTTTACTTACATAGAACTGAGACTTAATACACATTCAATTCACGTAAGAGCAATTATAACTACAACACACATATGTTTATGAGAATGTGAGAATTCACTTACATAGAAATCTCATATCTAACACATTAATCTACTTAAAGAAATTCAGATACATCCAATCATATGYGTTAATGAAATGCAAGAATTTACTTACCTGGAGTCCTTTACGTTAAAGGTTCCTATTTAAGTCATGAAATGAAGTCGCTCGATTGTTCACAACGTCAAGGCACTCGAAACGACCTAATTTTGATTACAGAAAGATGGTTTATTTAGTATGATTGTCCCAACTTAGATATTCAATATTTATTCCAATAATGTCAATTACCAATTATTAATCCATACTTAGTTCCCACATTACCAATCATCACGTCTTTTAAGGGTACAATTTAAACTCCTTCGTTCGGGCGCTAGGCACTTGGTGCTTAGGCGTCGAGCGTCTGGGCATCTGGGCGCCTAGGCATCGGGCGCCTGGGCACTGGGCACCTGCTGGGTGCCAACGCCTAGGTATTGGGCATCTGCTGGGCGCCAACGCCTGGGCACTAGGCACTCCTAGAACTGGCCAGCAGCCAGCAAAGGAAACCAGTAACAGCCTACAGGCCTGATTTCRGCAACTCCGGCGATGGCAAAGACTAGCAGAACAGTGTTGGGACAAGGTCTGGCCGGCGAGATGAAGGAACCGACGACAGCAAGCTGAGGACTAAACCTCCATGCTGTTGCTAGACTGATCAGGCTTCTCTAGATGGCAATCTGGATGTCGCGACCGGTGGACAGAGGAGGTTCGGTCGAGTAGAGGAGAAAAAGAAGAAGGTGAAGGCAGGTTTGGCTGTGCGACARAACATCCGACCGGCGGGCAAGATGCGCGAATCTGGCGAGCAGTAGCCGCGCGCGTGGACTTGGCAAGCAGATCGAGCTAGCGGCAATAGCAAAGAAGGATGGCAGTGGTGACAGCCAAGCGGTGAGCAGTATGCGGCAAGGCTTCCCCAAGTAGTTGCGATTCTGAGCGCGACTATGGCAATTCTGGTAGAGCAGAGAAGAAAAGAGAAGAGGACGAAGGCCGATCTGGGCGAAGCACTTCATCACGAGCTTGGCAATGGGAGAAGGGAAGAGAAGAGAGAGAGAAAAGAAAGAGAAGGAAAAGCCGCGACGAGCGGCGTCGGGTAGGTAGTGGAGGAACGGCAGTGGCGGCGGCGAGAAGAGAAGAAGAAAGAGGCGACGTGTGTGCGGCGGGGAGGAGTTTTTCAAGAATGGGGTGGCAGTTAGGGTTTGGTTTGGGYTGCGGCAGCATTATGAGGAAGAAGAAGAAGAAGGAGATTCTAGGGTTTTTAGGTTTTTCTTTTTTAAACTTGGGCCGTAGCCCTAATCTTTCGGGCCTTCCTATCCGTAATTAGCCCAAATCCATTAAATTAAATTCAACGRGCTTTCTTTCRATAAAAATCTAGTTTTTCGAACRAAAATGAATAAGGATAACAAGTTGAGCCTCTAACCAACCGAGGACCCTAGTCTGACAAACACGATAATTCCATACTTATTAAACATACATTTTAAAAATGATAACCACATAGAACGTTATCCAACCCTAGTTGGCACACAAATTCACACTATCGAATAAAAATTGATAAAAAGAAATCTCGGGTATTAYAGTTGAATTTCTAGAATTTGAACAAAAAGGACATAAAGTCAAACCTAGTGTTGAAAGCCCCATTGAGATCTTAAGGTTAAGAAACCAAGGATTAGGAAGTCTAGAGGAAAGAGGAAAATGTTTGATGATAAAGTTCCAATTCCTGCTTCTTGTGTGGATCCCTTGCTTGATAAGACGAAATCACCTCTTTTTGAGGAAAACTTGCAACCTACTTTAGGGAAAAAAGAATGGAAACCCCAATTCTACTTTGCACAATGGATTATGGAAGTTGAACTATATTCTACAAACTAGAACTTTTTCTTTCTTTTCACTTTTTCTATTCTCTTCTTTCTCTTTTTCCCTTTGCTAATGCATTTCAAAGGAAGCAATATCATATACAAYAGGAGAAGTCTCTTTCACATTATTTTTGTTGTTCATTGATTAACATTGGGACAATGTTAAGTTCTAAGTGGGAGGTGGAAGAATGGATTCTTCTTTGTTTAATTTTATTGCATTTATGTTTCTTTATTGTTTTTCCCCCATAATTTTCAAAATTTTGGAGCTTTCTATGTGATTTATTTACATGTTTTGATGATATAACATAAATAAGAAACCATTTTGTTTTTACTTGAAAATTTTAGTATTAATTTGATCTATCCAACGTTTTTATTTTGTAGCACGAGTAGCCTATATTTTGTGAATAGTTGTTGCTTGACACACTAGTGGGGTAATTATGATGATTTATTCAGCACAACTACTCTAGAATTTTTTTTTTTTTTGTTACTCCTCGAGGCGAAATAGAAGGATGACCATTGTTGACATAGGAATGAAAGTCTTAGATCTCCTTTAAGTCGTTTGAGCCTTTCTGGCTTACCTGTTCTATATTATATCCCTAGTTACCTTTTTTAAGCCTATGATTATTTATTATTCTTTGATATACACTTTTATGGCTTATCTTGTTAGATTTGCATACTACTTTGCCTTTTCCATTGTAAGAAAATTGATGCATCTTCTCTTGTTTTTGGGATTGAATGAAATTCACTAAATGCATGTTGAGAAGATGAAGTTAGGGGTTAATGAAAGGAGTTAAGGGTTAAGTTGTTGAGAAAATTGTGAAAGAAAATRGGTTCTTGAGAGGTGAAAGGTTGTACGTTGTATTCTCTTGATGAAAATGTCTTATGTATCTTCAAAAATGACGATCAATGAAGAAAAAGAGAAAGAAGGCAAGAAAAAGAAGGTGTGAAACAAAATAAGTTGCAGCTTTTGATTGTTGTTGATAAACAATTAAGCAAGGAAGATGCGGTGAAGAAATTTGAAAGAAGAAAAGGGAGTCATAAGGTTTCTTTGTTCATTTTTGCAGCACTCACTTTTGTCATTTTCCTTATCCTTTATTTGACTAACCTATATATTAGCCTTACAGTACAAGCTTAAAAGTCATACTTTACCTTTGTTTATTTTAGTTATCTCTATTAATGGAGAGGTGGTGATGATTAAAACCTATGGGGTGGATTTCCATTTCGTTATGCTTTTAGTGTTGGTGACATATTCATAATTTCCTAATTGTTTGCCAAGTCTTTACTAGGCAGTTGATTTTGACGATTCTCACTCACTCACTTTTCCAAATAGATGAATCTTATTAACASTTTAATTCTCTTGTTAAATAATGGAATTTTGAATATGCAATTTTGAAATTTTGTAAATACTTTCATGTATATCTATTTATTAATTTTTATTTAATAAAATAGAAGTAAAAGAATAACATGCCACATTAATAAAATTAGTTGGCAACCATAATGCTACATCATRATTTGTTGGAAATCAAAAGATTATAAGTTACTTCAATTTTTCATTCAAATTCTTGGGCTTTGCGACTTAAATTTTTACCCTTGTTTAAACTTCACTCCATTCTTACAGTAAGCCTAATTGATATCTATCATTAAATCACCAAAGTTAATAATGGATAGTAGGATTCCAAAAAGTTGCTTATCCCATCATTTTTCTCTTTCCACAACTTCTCTCTCTCTCTGTACCTCTCATCCCATGGTGCCTCTTCTACCTCTGCCTTTCTTCTGCCTCTGCACTCTTCTTATACTAGTCTAATAGCRTCTACTTCATCATACCTTACAAAAACTTCTTATTTTCTTCAAACTCACACCCAATATTTTGGAACACATTCAAAGAGAAAAATCCAAGGACATTGAACAAAGAAAGAGAAGAACATCCCTAAGCAATACCCAAGATTCTAAGAGATCATCACAATTAAGTAAYGATTCTGAGAGTCCAACAGCAGAACTACAGTTTGAAGATCTAAACTAAATTGATAATGAAGAGAATCCTAAAAATGGTGAAGACGGTAAATATACATACTTGTATACTCTACTCAGTTATGGATCACGAATCAATTTTGTACTACCAATAACCCTTTCATTGAGTGATTAATATGTTTGCAGTAGGCTCTTAACAATCACGAGATACAAGAGGACCTACCAGACTTGCAGACGTTTAGAATATATGCCCAAGAGAAGAGATTGATACAGAGTTTAATGTGTTCAATCAATGTGTTGACAATGGAGAATTAGTATGTTTTTACGGGATTGTGGCAAGAAATCTGGACATAACATTGCTTGAGTATGATAGCTGAAGGCGCCTTTAAGAAAGATTCAAGGATGAAATATGAGAGTCGTTGCATCAAAATTTAAATTGGAAGCAAGTCGAAGGTCATGAGTGCTTTGCAGAAGTGAGAAAATGTTTGAAAGAATTCAAGCACACTCTATTCAATGACAATTTCTCAAAACAAAACAATCTATCAGAATTCAAAGGCAACATTGATGTAAGGATGAAAACAGGTCAATGGCACAAGCTTGCAGAGAGATGGTACTCTCCAAAGTGGCAGGTATAGTTTTTGTATGTCGTATAGTAAATACCATAACCTACCCTATAGTTGTGTATGAGACTAACAATATTTTTAATTGTTCTATGTAGCAAAAATTTGAAAATAGATGRAAAGCAAGAGCTCAAGTAAAGATGCCATATGCATTTGRGACCATTTCATTTGCTCGAAGGACAAAACTGGAGGTAATTAATTACTTTATCTATCAGTTACGTTTTCTTAATTTGCACAAAATTTCAAACATTTTCCTTGAGTCACATACAAGATTAAGAGTATTTTCATATTTTCTAGTTTTTTTAAAAAAAAAGGAAAACGTCTTAGTAGAGCAAAGATATATATGGATTATCACAAGCACGAAGAGGTCATGCCAATTAATGAACAAGCTAGGGAAATACTAGTAAGATTACATCTTCGTGACTTGGATTCACTACTATAGTCGACTATACCACTTGAATATTGATCTTATCCGTGTAGGAAAAAATACAACAAATTTTGGACGAAAGAGTGTGACAACCCGAATATTTYGAGGAACATACAAACCAAYATACATTACGATATCACGAGTAGATTTAGTACAAGAATGAGAATATTTAGAAATAGGATATGATTAGGCTTAACATTTGGATAGGATTATTACGATTAGAATAAACTTGAAACACAATCTMGGCTTAATCAAATTTCAGAAATACTTTTCCTAAAAATTTTCAGCTTTGATTTTATTTTAAAAGTCTTAGTTTATTCACGAAAATAAAATTTTCTTATTTTCTAARACACTATTTCCTAAACTAATATTTGAAAATTCCATTTTTTTAAAACTCTGTTTTCAATTTCCTTATATATTTTCCAAAACCTATTTTGGAAAGAACTCTATACWATATTATTTTCTTAACATCCTACTTTATTTTTAATAATAGTTAGTTTCTCTTAAATTCTATATTATTTTCTTAAAGCTATAACATCATCTTCTTAATACAATTTATTACTTTGCTAATTACAGCCTTAAACCTTCCTAAATTCCACTCTTTCCATGTTGAGTGTATTGCTTCTTTCCTACCGACATTGCCCTGTTCAATCACAGCCATTGATCATCAAACTTTACTTCAAAGCTAGCCCTGTAATACCCTAGATTCCTTTTTATGGATTTTTGTTTGATCGTGCGAATCTGTGAGCCAACTAGGGTTCAATAAAATTCTATGTGGTTAATGTTTTAATTGCGCGTTAATAAGTGCGGAATTAACGTGTTTATTAGATTAGGGCCCTTGGTTGGTTAGAGGTTAGACTTGTTGGGCTTATTCGTTTTCATTCGAAAAACTAGATTTTTATCGAAAGAAAGCCCGTTGAATTTAATTTAATGAACTGGATTAGTTACGGATGGGAAGGTTCGAAAAATTTGGGTTAGGGCCCAAGTTTAAAAAAAAAAAAAAAAAGGAGGGAAACTAGGAATTCAGTCCATCTTCTCTACAAGAAAACACACACACGAACAGTGCCGGCCATCTTCTCTATTTTCCAACGCCGTTCGTTGTCGCTCGTCACTGCTGGTTGAAATCGAAGGCTACTCGTCGCCAGTCGTTGTTGCTCAACATCTATCCAATTCTTCCATGTCACTTCTTCTCCTTATGACGCTGTTTTTTGCCTCACACCAAAATTCACCGTCACCGTCTGCTAGATCCATTCGTCACCARCTCTCTCTTCCTCTCTTGTTGTTCAATTCGATCATCTTGGCCCCAGATCTGTGCGTCCTATTACTGTCTACTATCTCCTCTCCTCTGCAGCGTGGCCGATCAGTTTTGCTCGTCGAATCCTAGATCATAACTTGTTGCTTGCAATTCCCCGGTCTATACGCAGCAGTCATCATGCTTCTCATTGTACCATCTAGATCTGCATGCACAACTTACAAAGGCCATCGTGTCACCTGTTTGACCACTGCCCAGCCCATAAACTACTCGAATCTACTGGATCGACAGGAGATTGATGCCTTTGAACAATCAATTTCTTGGGCCTAACACGTCCATCTAGCTAGTTTTCTCCATCTTACCATCAGATCTTAGGCTGAAGCCGACCAGATGAGAACTTTTGAACCAACAGCAGCTGGGTTCGCATGCTGCCCAGCCAGATCCACATTGCTAACTATTTCTACTCACAGTCATGCTGCTCGAAGGATCAACCAGGCCAGTTGCTGGTTCTCTTCAACTCACCGACTTCAGATTTGCAGTCCCTTGCTATCAATCACTCTCYGAAAGCCTTGCCAGAATCAGGCTTGTAGGCTGTTGCTGGTTTTCTTTGGTTGGCTGCTCGCCAGTTCTAGAAGTGCCTAGCAACAGGCGCCAGTGAGTCCTAGCACCCAGGTGCCGAACACCTAGGCACTCAGGTGCCCAGATGCCAGGCACAAGATGCCGGCGCCCGACGCCCAGGCTATTGCGCGCGTTGCTTGAGCGCAATCTCGAAAACCCAATACCATTTCCCAAGACATTTCGACTTTGTGGAATTTAAAGGTTGTTTTGAGTACCTTAACGTTGAGAACTGTCGAAGGATTTCATTTCGTGACTTAAATAAGAACCCTGTAACGTAAAGGACTCCGGGTAAGTAAACTCTCACATTTTAGATAGTCTAATGTGTTGTGTATGGATTGTGTTATGAGGTGTATTAATTGTGTGGAATGTTTCATGTGTTTCATAGCCTGTACTGTTTTTATATCGAAGATATGTTATATACAGTTGTATGCATTTCATGTCATGAGCATGTAATTAGAGTACTACGTCACTTTTGGCATGAGCCATTCACACATTTAGAAGATAAATGGTTTAGGAAATRRAATTTTAAAGGAAAACGTTAAAGATTTTGGAAAGGAGTGTAAACCTAGCTACGAAAGATGTGAGTAGGAAATGGAGCATGAGGGACCCGCGCACCCGACCCTACCCTCTTGGAGGGTAGGGAAGAATGGAATGTTCACCTCTTTGGAGGTGAAAAGTATGGAAGGAAAAGAAATGTGATAGCAGTTTTACTGGTAGGAATGGAATTGGGTTCCAAATAAGAATGGCTCACTGCAAGCTTAGTGGCTAGGTGTTACAATCAGTGAGCTCACGAATGAAATGAAATGGAATGTTTTACAAATTATATATTTTGAAGAAACGTTTTGTAAAGAGATTTCGAAAAGGAAATGTTTAGAAAGTTTTCATTTAAAAGGCGAAATTTTATAATTTCATGATATGTAGGACATGTTTATGCATTCATGCATGAGGTTTACTTACTGGGCTTTTTAGCTCATTCCTTTTCTCTTATTTGGCATTTCAGATGATGTAGCCAGATAGGGCGAGGAGGTTGCTTTTAGGTAAGCTATGATACCCTGGAACGTATTCTAGATAAATTTTATGTATCAAGATAATTGTTCACTTGATTGGTTTTTGCTTACTATTAAGTATTTCTCATTTAGTTTAAATATTTTAGGGTTTTTGCGATTTCAATTTTGAATAAATAATAGGTTAATGAAGATTTGTTAAAACAAAATATTTATTTCTTTGAATATTGTTGAGTTTTAATGGGTAGTTGATTGTTTTACGAGTAGAGTAATGTAATATTCTCAGCTTAAGACAGTTCCTAATCTGGGGGTGTTACAGTTTTGGTATCAGAGCTTAGAGTTTTAAAAAATGATTCTGTAAACTTCATAAGAAAATGATTTATGAATTTTTGAAAAGTATATGGGTATCAAGCCATGCCACAAGCTTCATTTCCTGGACCATCTGATAAGTTTGTGTTTTGATTTAATTCTCCAATAAGGTTAATGTTATGTGTTATAGCATGTTGTCCATATATCTGTTTAACTTTGGGGATGACGTATAATGTTTGGAAATTCAAAGAGTCATTTARACAAGAGGCATTACGTTCCACTTGTAATACCTAAATGGGATCGTGAATGTCGTTTCTTACTTATCYACTGGATGAAATTAAAAGTGTCAAGAATATTAACTTGATGCCAAATTTAGGAAAAGGTGTTTGTAGAATAAAGTCTCTGAAGGAAATCTTTCGTTAGGAATTGGGAATGCTTAATCTATGTTAAAGTAATGCTTAAGATGTGAGACTGTCTTGTTATGTAATATTGAGCAATTATAAGGTGATTGGTTAGGTTGGGTGGACAGACTTTGGTAAGTAAGATATTGAATTTCTTTTGATAACGCTCAAGGAGTTTCTGGTCGATTTAAATAGGTTTAACTTTAGTTGGGATAGTTCTTTAAATAAAGTATTTTTCCATAAGGAGAGGTAAATAGTATGTGGTTTTGATTCCAAGATGTTGAAGGGAATTAAGAACAAATTTATGATTTGATTTCGGACTATAAGGTTTTATTTTGACTTCTCATGGTTTTGGCTTTTGATGAGAAAATCATTGTGTTGAATCTCTATTTTGTTTGGAGATTGTTAAAATTTCTTTTTTAAGAAGTTGATCAAATTTTAATTGTAATTGAGGAGATTAAGATGTTTTGAGGAAAGGAATTAGAATTTATAGGAATAAATATGGTAGGTTGGATCGAACGCAATTTAAGAAGTGATGATATATGTAAGCTTATCAATATATAAAATAGGGTTTATGGACYTTCTAGAATTATAAAAGGCCAAAATGTGATTTATTGCGGAAAAAGTTAAAATACCACTAGGGGTTTAGTTGGAAAACTAGTCCTACTAATGGAATTAATGATCATGTACTTAGTTTTCACCATGGGTTGCACATGTATTGTTCRTGAAGAAGAATGATGCATCTATGAGGTTATGTATAGATTATATAGAATTGGACAAGGCGATGATAACAAATAGGCACCCATTGTCTAGGATTGATGATTCGTTGACCAACTTCAAGTGCTAAATATTTTCTAAGATTGATCTGTGATCAGGCTACTATTGATATGGCTCCTTAAGAGGTAACATAGGAAAGAAACAAATGAGATGCGTACTAAGCACCCACAACTTTTTAGCGAACTCTAAATTTCGAGGATGAAATTTATTTTATGGGGTAGGGTATTGTAATACCCGATATTCCTTTTTATGAATTTTTATTTGATCGTGCGAATCTGTTAGCCAACTAGGGTTCGATAAAATTCTATGTGATTAATGTTTTATTTGTATGTTAATAAGTGTGAAATTAACGTGTTTATCGGACTAGGGCCCTTGGTTGGTTAGAGGCTCGACTTGCTGGGCTTATTTGTTTTCATTCAGAAAACTAGATTTTTATCAACGAAAGCCCGTTGAATTTAATTTAATGAATTGGATTAGTTACGGATGGGAAGGTTCGAAACATTTGGGTTAGGGCCTAAGTTTAAAAAAAAAAAAAAAGGAAAGAGGGGAAACTAGGGTTTCAAGCCATCTTTTCTACAAGAAAACACACACACGAACAGCACCGGCCATCTTCTCTATTTTCCAACGTCGTTCGTCGTCGCTCGTCACAGCTGGTTGAAGTTGAAGGCTACTCGTTGCTAGTCGTTGCTGCTCACGATCTATCCAATTCCACCAGGTCACTTCTTCTCCTTATGACACTGTTTGTCGCCTCACACAAGAGTTCACCGTCACCGTCTGCTAGATCTGTTTGTCACCARCTCTCTCTTCCTCTCTTGTTGTTCRATTCGGTCATCTCGGCACTAGATCTGTGAGTCCTGTTGCTGTCCACTATCTCCTTTCCTCTGTAGCATGGCCGATCGGATCTGCTCGTCGAATCGCAGCTCGCTACTTGTTGTTCGCAATTCTCCGGCAGCGTTCATATGCTTCTCACCATACCATTTAGATCTGYATGCAAAACTTACAAAGGCCGCCATGTCACCTGCTCGACCACTGCCCAGCCCGTAAACTGCTCGAATCTACTAGATCGACAGGAGATTGATGCCTTCGAACAAGCAATTTCTTGGACTTGACACATCCATCTCGCTAGTTTTCTCCATCTTACCATCAGGACTCATCCTGATGCTGACTAGAGGAGAACTTTCGAACCAATAGCAGCTCGGTTCGCATACTRCCTAGCCAGATCCACTCTGCTAACTATTGCTGCTCATAGTCATGCTGCTCGAAGGATCAACCAGGCTAGTTGTGGGTTCTCTTCAACTCATCGGTTTCAGATTTGTAGTCCCTTACTGTCAACCACTCGCCGAAAGCCTTGTCGGAATCTAGCCTGTAGGCTGTTACTGGTTTCCTTTGGTTGGCTGCTCGCCAGTTTTGGGAGTGCT
>MEJB01000036.1:1071935-1131209 GCA_001752375.1 Rhazya stricta
GGTAAGCAAACTCTCATATTCTCATTAACGTATATGTATGATTGTTATTGAATCTGAGTTCTATGTAAGTAAATTCTCACATCTGATTAATCCTTATGAATGGATGTAATTGAACCCTTTTAGATAGTCTAATGTGTTGTGTATGGATTGTGTTATGAGGTGTATTAATTGTGTGGAATGTTTCATGTGTTTCATCCYGTACTATCGAATGATATGTCATATACAATTGTATGCATTTCATGTCATGATCATGTGGTTAGAGTTCAGCATCACTTCTGCCATGAGCGATTCACACATTTAGAAGGTAAATGGTTTAGGAAATGGAATTTTAAAGGAAAATGTTAAAGTTTTGGAAAGAAGTGTAAATCTAGCCACGAAAGATGTGAGTGAAAAATGGGGCGTGAAGGACCCGCACACCCAACCCTACCCTTTTGGAAGGTAGGAAAGAATGGAATGTTAACCTCTTTGGAGGTGAAAAGTATGGAAGGAAAAAGAAATGTGATATTAACCGCTTTGCGGTTCTACCGGTAGGAATGRAATCGAGTTCCAAATAAGAATGGCCCACTGTAACCTTAGTGGCTAGGCATTACRCTCASTGAGTTCACGAATGAAATGAAGTGGAATGTTTTAYAAATTATATATTTTGAAGAAAGGTTTTGTAAAGAGATTTCGAAAAGGAAATGTTTAGAAAGTTTTCATTTAAAAGGTGAAATTTTATAATTTCATGACATGTAGGACATGTTTATGCATTCATGCATGAGGTTCATGACATGTAGGACATGTTTATGCATTCATGCATGAGGTTTACTTACTGGGCTTTTTAGCTCATTCCTTTTCTTTTATTTGGCATTTCAGATGATGTAGCCAGATAGGACGAGGAGGTTGCTTGTGGGCAAGCTATGCTACCCTGGAACATGTTCTAGATAAATTTTATGAATTAAGATAATTGTTCACTTGATTGGTTTTTGCTTACTATTAAGTATTTCTCATTTGGTTTAAATATTTTAGGGTTTTCTCAATTTCAGTTTTGAATAAATAATGGTTTAATGAAGATTTGTTAAAACAAAATATTTATTTCTTTGAATATTGTTGAGTTTTAATGGGTACTTGATTATTTTACGAGTAGAGTAATGTAATATTCTCAGCTTAGGACAGTTTCTAATCTGGGGGTGTTACAAGCCCTCCAAACTCCCCAATACAAATTAAGTAAGTGGTTTGAATTTGCATGTGACTGTATGAGAGTATGTGTGCAATTTTGATGATTTTTAGCAAGGAAATTACAACTATTAGAGTTCTTGGCAGATTTTTGACTGCATTTGAGGTTCTGTCTTGTCCGATCTTAAAGGGACTTTAGCTGGGAACATGACACNAGTTTTAATGGGTACTTGATTGTTTTACGAGTAGAGTAATGTAATATTCTCAGCTTAGGACAGTTTCTAATCTGGGGATGTTACAAGCCCTCCAAACTCCCCAATACATATTAAGTAAGTGGTTTGAATTTGCATGTGACTGTATGAGAGTATGTGTGCAGTTTTGATGATTTTTAGCAAGAAAATTACAACTATTAGAGTTCTTGGCAGATTTTTGACTGCATTTGAGGTTCTGTCTTGTCCGATCTTAAAGGGACTTTAGCTGGGAACATGACACCTATACAAGGTGATTTGGCAACCTTTAAGAGTAAAAAACCCCTAGATTAGAAACTATTATAATCGGAGAATGTCACCCATTTACCCTTACATAGATTTCGAAAATTGGAAAAAATGAAAATCTAAAATTTTAAAAAGGGTTTACAAAAGTTTAGGCAGAGTTTTCTCTGTAATATCAACGTATTCCCCCTATATACAATTAGAAAATTTCACACCCCAACATTCCTAATATTCCACATATAATGAAATCACTTCAAACCCCAATAATATAATTTACCAACAAAATACTCATAAATTTAAAATCTAGCAGAAGCTTTTAAAATAAATCGAATAAAAATTTAAACATTTAATAAGTTCATAAATCAATAAAAAATTTAATTAGCATAAATGATTATTGGGTATCAAAGTATGCTCCCAAATGATCTCCTTACACCATTTAGCTAGTCATCACCTAAAATTTAAAATAAGAAATATGGGGTTAGCTACTAAGCTCAGTAAATAAATCTCATGTATGAATGTATGTGTCATGCACTATATGTCATGGAATTCAAAAAATCACTTTGTTAAAACTTTTCAAAAATGTAGTTTGTCAAAACTTTCCAAAAAGTTCCTTTTCAAAATCGTAAGCTCACTTAGTCACTTAGTGTAACACCTAGTCATTAAGCTCTATAGTGGGCAATTATTATTTGGAATCCGATCACATTTTACCAGTAGAATCGCAAAGYGGTTAATATTACTTAATCTTTCCTTTCACTTTCACCTCAAAAGAGGTGAACRTTTCATACTTTTCCACCATACAAGAGGGTTGGATCAGGTGCGCCAGTTCCCCCACGATCCATTTCCCATTTGCACTTTTCATGGTCTAGGCTTTACACCCCTTTTCAAATCTTCAACGTTTGGAAATCATTCAACATAAAAATCACATTTTTTTCCCCAAACTTCATTCGTCAAAAACATTTTCTTTCATGGATGTATGATTATGCTCATGCCAGAGTATGGTGCAAAATACTGCAAACTATATGCTCATGATCATGGACCACATGAACTCTTAACTCTAAAATTTCCAACATGCAACCAATAGTAAATTCACACATTTGAAATAATACCATCGATCACATCACATTAAAAAATTCAATGATGAATTCACATTCAATTCACATAAGAGAATTCAAATTATCACAACAATACACATACATCATAACTAATCAGGATGTGAGAATTTACTTACATCATAGAAAGAGATTTACTTACAGAGAACTCACATTCAGTTCACCTAAGAGCAATTCAATTATAACAATAATACATATGCATCACAATTAATGAGAATGGTGAGAATTTACTTACTTGAAATTCTAAGTGAATTTGGTTACTTTAAATCACTAGCGGAGTGCCTTGGCTGCCCACAACGTCAATGTGTCACAGGTATCCTAATATTATTACACAAAGAATATTCATCTGAAACTTATTTAACCAAATATATTCATTTAACATAGATGGTCATCGTTAATACATTCATCATTTATCCTATGGGTGACATTAACCAATAACTTTCGAATTTAAATTCCATATCGATAATAATCGAACTACTAAGAGTGTAAGTTAATTTCATGTCTCCTAATTATTCTTAAAAAAAACAGTAATAATAATAATAATAATACAATCACAATTTACGTTATTTTTTCGTACAAACCCTAAATTTCATATTAAATTATATTCCATCATATCTTCTAGAAATATATGCATTTTTTACTTAATTGTACTAACTTAAATTCCATATTAGACATATTCCATATTTTTCCATAATTATCAATACATAATACACCTAGGTCATTTGTTTAATTTAAACGAAAAAAACTAATGATTCACCTTGAATCCCGAAAACCCTAGGTATAATATTGAGTCTAAGACGTAATGTTGTCGATCGCACTCGAGAAAAGGATGCACTCTAGGCGTGAATGTGTGGTACGCATGCAATTGGTTTGAGCGGACGGTGCACGGCACACGGTGCCTGGTCGCCTGATCCCCTAGTCGACTGGTCGCCTGGTCGCCTGGTCGCCTAGTMACTTGATCGCTTGAGCACCTGGTCATGCAACAGTGAGGAGAACAGAAGAGATGGAGTTGAGCAACGTCTGGGACCGACAGAGAAGAGGGGGGTCAGCGTGCAGTGAGGCAGAGGGAGGAAGGTTGGTGGCGGGAAGGGGTTAGGAATTATATGTTAAGGAAGAAGATGAACAATTCATCCTTCTTCATAGTCACATATATATATAATATATATATATATATAATATATATATATATATAAGTAAGCTAAACTTAAACGCTACACCAAAATTCTCTGTAGGCCATTTTATCCTTAATCCAAGCTGAGTCGCTCAACTAAATTAATTCTAAATAAATATTTCTTAATTAAATTAAACTAATAAAACTCAGCGCTTAAATAGATATACTGCAGTCACAAATAAACTTGCCATAAATAAATAACCCAGTTCACCCAGAAATAATAATTTATTTTTAAATTGGCACATTGAAAGTTATGGGTTCCAAATCCGTTCGCTGCATAATAATCAAATCCACTAAAATTGGATTATAATATAAATTATATAATTATATAAAGTTCGTAAAAATGAAAAACAAATCTTGGGTATGACAGAATAGCTTGCCTTCGTTAGAAGACAATCCGTTCACTCTAACTGCATAACTGCATTTGATATACATAGAACAGGACCTATGATATTCATTTCTGCTAAAGTACTATCCCTATAGAAATCAGAATATCAATATTATCGTGTGGATGAATATCTTAGTAATTGAGTGCTAGTTGATGGTCTGGTACGCTTAGAACTGTGTTATTTGATATAATATAGGTGATATCTTTTATAGATCAATAACCTTGTATGTTGGAAATATAGTGTCTAATTAACTAAGATAGACTTGTACAAGATAGTTTTTGTGCTTCACTTAAAGAAGAATTAATCACCATTTCTGATTGCACAAAGGATAATCAAATGATCTAGTGCCTTTAGAATGTTTACTTCTGGGTAGCTCCCAATAATGAGTAYGGACATTCGAGATTGTCATGGATTATCGAACTAATAATCTAAGGATGGTAGATGTCATCAAAAATGTGTTAGTACATCATTCCTCTCTCTTTGATGGGTGTTACATAGAATGGTATATTTGTCATTTCACCTATAGTTGAAGCACTATGCTCATGCAATATTGTTCATGGAGTTAGTGATCCATATCATGATAAATGGAACACTTAAAATGATGAGATATAGCTACTAGGCAGTAAGGGTATTTCAATCATTTTATTAGCCATAAAAAATTTATCTTTGGGTCCCCTGGGTGGTAAATATTACTTTAGTACTTAATTGTGTAACTGGAATTGAAGGATAAATTGAGTTAATGAGATATATTATTTTAACCAATTTAGTTCATATTTATTGGGCTAGAAGAAAGTAAATCCATTGGATATTTAATTAATTAAATACTTGGGTTGATCCAAGTAAAAAATTAATTAAAGAATGAGTTTAGGGTTTAAAATAAGTTCATTGGATATTTRATTAATTATTTATTTGGATTGATTCAAATAAAGAACTAATTAAAAAATGGCCTTAGTGCTTAAGATAAGTCCATTGGATATTTAATTAATTACTTGCGTTGATCCAAGTAAAGAATTAATTAAAGAATGTACTTAGGGATTAGATTAGAGATAATAAAAAGAAGGKATCGGACCTGGCCCAAGGAAAGACCAGGAATTTCGGCCTCGCAAGAGGAAACCCTAGGGTGGCCAAAATCCCCTAATCTTGCGAGAATTTCGGCCACCCCAAGGGGTTTTACACCTTGGCTGAAATTCCTACTTCTAATTTAGTTCAAAAGACTCATTATTCTAGGGTTTCAACCCTAAGACATATATGGACTTAGGGCTTAAGATAAGTCCATTGGATATTTAATTAATTACTTGGATTGATTCAAGTAAATAATTAATTAAAGAATGAGCTCAGGGACTAATTGGAGATAATAAAAAAAGGGACAATACTTGACCCAAGAAAAGATCAGGAATTTTGGCCTCACAAGGAAAACCTTAGAGTGGCTGAAATTCCCTAGTCTTGGGGCTTTCAAAGACTCGTTATTTTAAGGTTTCAACCCTAAGATATATAACATCTCTTTGAAGAATCCTCTTAAGCTAATCTCTCCGTTCCCTCTAGCTGCCAGCTCCCCTCTCTCTTTGTTCATCCTAGGTTCTCATCAAAACCTAGTCTGAAAAGGTAGAGTCATACCTCAAAAGATGGAAAAAGCACTTACTTGCAGGTTTCACGCGTAGAAGTGAAAGACTTGCTAGAAAAGAAACACCCTCAGTAAATTAGCAAATTCGAGCAGCCTTAAGAGCTACTACCTCCTCGAGTCACGAGAAATTCGGCGCCTCCAACAAGAAACCCAGCGCCGCTCTAGTTTCAAGAGGAAGAAAAATAAGTAAGTTGCTCCTAAATTCACGTAGAGAAGRCAACATTTCTTTTTTTTATCTCCTTCGTTATTCTTCTTCTTCATCTCCTACAACCTCCTCCCTCTTTTTTCCCTCTCCCTTCCCTTTTTCCTTCTTCTCTTTCCTTCTCCTCCTCCCCCCTAAACCCATGCTGAAGCAATTGGTGCCACTGTAGCTTTGATGTTGCTACAACTGCAGAGCAAGATCAAGATGAAGGAGAATAAGCAGTGGAGAAAGCAAAACAGGATCAAGAAAAGAGGGTGGTGGCTAGGGTTAGAAGGAGGAAAGATAAGAGTGTGGCAGTGGCTAGGGTTAGAAGGAGGAGAGATAAGAGTGTGGCAGTGGCTCTGGTTAGAAGGAGAAGAGAGAAGAGGGTGGCGGTAGCTAGGGTTAGAAGGAGGAAAGAGAAGGAGAGGATGGCGGCTAGGGTTAGGATGAGGAAAGAGAAGCAGGAGAAGGAAAAAAAATGAACAAAAAATAAAAACTTGATTAAAAAATACTAATAAGATGAATATTAATCCAATTGACAAAAATAACCTTGAAAGTAGGATTCAGTTAAGTTATAAACGGAGATTTTGGACGGAAGGGCAAAATTTGTTACATTTTAAAGGTTCGAAGGCAAAACAATTTGAAATATAAGGGCAAAACCTCAAAAATCACTAAAGTTCAAAGGCAAGTGACGTTATTTACCTTTTTCCTATATTTACCTTCTGAGGTAAGTTTCTGAGCACACATCATACTCTCTTCTCTCTCACTTGCACACAATACACCCTTGTTTAGCAAATGCCAAAATGGATTAAGGATAAAGCTTAACTTTCTAAAATGTTTAAGAAAAATGTGAAGGTATGAAAAAAATCGCTTACCTGGGCGACGTGGCAAAAGAAGAAGTTGAAAGGGTTGAATCACACCGAAATGAACCTCAATCGCATGTGGTAGCACTGGATATTAGTTCAATTGTTGAAGGAAATTTTATAATAGAGAAGGGTTAGAATGAGAAGGAAAAATGGATGGTTTTGTGATGTAAAAGAAGCTAAAAATATAATTATGTGGAATGTTTTATTTTAATTTCAGAAATAAGACAACGAATTGTCTTTATAATTATAAACACCGATAGATAATACATATTATATTAAATTTTCATATTACAAAATTCAACTAATTTATTTTAAAAAAAAGTAACGAACGCTATCTGCTTGTATCGTCTTTCCATCTACATTATAAGCGCTTAAAGAAAAAAAGGTGGTTAGGTGCGGCTAGTACATAAAAAGTAACCGATCATAAAGGCCTTGTACAAGGGCAATGGTTTGTTCCTCTCTTACTGTAAAACTCGCCCTCAAATGGACTCGTAACGATAAGAAAAGGATAGGTGGCAGGTTCAGTGGTTCATTCCCTCCCCGTTAGCCATACAAATTTGCCCATCTCCTCTCTCTTTCAGGGTTTCTAACTTCTGCGACAATTTGTAAATATGGCAGCTCTTAGTACAACTGCTGTTTCTTTGTGCCCACACAAGCCCTTTTGTCGAACAAATTCAAGCCCTGTTAAGCCTTATGCCTCTTATCGCGGGCCTCCTCCTTCTCCTTCATCGTCAAGTATGTAATGTAGCTCACTGGAATTGTTTTTTCATTTCCTTTTTCTTAGKACATTTCAGTTGAATGAATAATGGATGAAAGGAAAGCTATACTSGCTTAAATTTTGGAAAAATAAGATATATAATAATCATTTGTTTTCTTTAATTCATTTTACCCTTACTGGGAAGAAGTAGTAGTTGGCGCCTTTTACTAAATTATTTATATAACTTTTAATCTTTATTTTATGACTGCCGAATAGGTTCGAACTGTACCTCTTTGTCACTAATTTTAGTTACTGCTATTTTGGGTATCTTTTAGCATTGCAGAGTATGCTTTTATATCTTACTGACATTGTTTGTGAATTGCAATAAGTTCCTGATGGCATTGAATTGTTTCCGTTTGTCAAATTTTTGTTGCAAGCGCAACTCTCAATAACCAACCAAAAACGGAAGTAGATTGATAGAAAGAGAATAATGGAGACAAAGACCGGTTGGTCTTACTGATAATGGAAGATTTAGATATCGAAAAAAGGCAAGTGATGAAAGAAACCAAACTTACTGAAAACAAAAGCAAATTGGGAGACTCAATTATGCTTTGAAATTATAGTCCTCAGGTACTAACGACACTGGAATTTTCTATGGATATTCCACTTATTTATCTTGCTCTTCAAGCTAACTTGATCAGAAACATCCACTTGTAAATCTTTGATAGCTTTCTCAATTGATGCACAACTTTTGAGTCATCATCACCAAAATGTGAACTTCTGCAACYGAAGGAAAAAAATTCCATTTACTGTCTTCAAACAATGAAGTTTTCTCTTTATTTCTGCAACTGCGCTGTTTTGGTCCCGATTAACTTAACTCATTTCTTAATCAGTCTTGCAACAAACTTCTTTCAGTTGACATGATATTACATTACTTTGATTAGTCAGATGAATAATTTTGCTGAATAGTGCTCTTATTCTGGTGGATTTTTGAATTATTTTTGGGAACTATTTTAAAGTTGAACATTTAACCATTGTGTGGCTTTCCCAAAATCCTGGGGACTTTTGACCTTTCCAGCTTTTAGGTCCAAGGGAATCAGATGACTTTAACAAGGGTTGATTAGTATGAATTAACTCCCCTAGAAATTAGAGACATTAAGTCCTACTTTCTCTTGCTTGCCTAATATTCTAGTTAACTAATTATTGCCTGGTTTCATTAGCTTGAGGATGCAGGTCAATTGTGTGATATATTTATTTTACTTTTCAATGCTCCCACTGAATTTGGATATGATGTTAAGAAAGTTTTTTGCTTTAATAACAATATAGATAGGGTTGTTCTGCATATATGCTCGTATTTCCTGCAATTATCATTTTGGCATCTGTATTCTAGGACATTTCTTTAGTTTGAAAATTGGACTAATCATGCTAGTGTCAGAGCTTTATTTTCGGTAATCCTAGTTGTAATTCTGTAAGTAGAGGTACCCGTAATAGGTTTTTGCCTAAATGAACTTCCATAGACTTTGTTTCAAGGGCTAACTTTTAATGAACCATTGATGTACTAGTAATACTTTTTGTTGTTAAAATTTGAGTGCAGTCAATAATAATTCAGAGGCGGCAACTACAGGATAGGAAGGGAATGGTTTGTGCAGATTTTTCTTTGTTCTTTTCCAAGTTTTCTACATTTCTACCGTTCAATTTTTCCGAGGATGTTCAAAACTTATTTGACTTAAACAATTGAGAGATATACCCAGATTGGTAGACAATAACGGGTAAATTTGCATACGACACTTTTGTTGTTACGGTATCAACAAAATGGACGCTTACATGGTTAACCCCTTCCCAGATTACATGAATAGGTGAGAGAAGGCTGACTCATCGAGTGAACATAGAATTCAATGACTCTTGAATATAGGATAGTCCTTATTACACATAATTGAATAATGAATCAGGTTTCTCTTGGCAATTAGTACATGATTCAAATTCTTTAAAATGTACAAGAATTTGCTTCAGAAAGTGAATTAATTTGAGTAGCCAATTGTTATAGGTTACAGATAGCATATAGTTAAATTGGAAACTAATAGAGCTTGATTATAAGGATTGATTAAGAACTTTCCGATTATGGGATTCCTACATTGTATATAATATGTGTGTATGTGTGTATTATATGATGAATAAAGAACAAGGAAAAGTTTTCCTTTACCGTTGTTTACATGATATCATAGTCATTCCCTTTCACATCTCTTCTCGTATGCCCTTTAGGTAAAATAGTGGGTTTAGAAAACATTTGAAAACTTGGGTTACCCTTTAGAGTGATATTTGGATCTCACCRTTGACATGTGTTTGTGCTTTGTTGGGTGAAAATCTATTTGGGTGTAGGACATCTTTTATTGGGTACCATTTGGATCTCATCGTCGGCATGTATTTGTGCTTTGTTGGGTGGAAATCTGTTCGGGTGTAGGACATACTTTGGAAGGTTCAATTTTTTGATATTTTCAGTTTAGAACCTCTTTGTTTCTCGTCTTTCCTTCTGTTTTGTTAAGATCAGGAAACTGATAATGAGTGATTGAGTAGGAGATGATTAGGTACTTTCTTATTATGATTTGGTTTGTGTTAAAGAGTTTGATTAGGATTTGGTATTAGCAGTTATGGTATTTGATCAGGATTTCTTTGATAGTTTGGGTAGCCTATAAATAGGCACTTTGGTTGGGTACTTTGTGACACACTACATTCTATCATATTGTGTTCTTTCAATAAATTAGTCTTCCTTTTCTCTATTGTCYTCCCTATTATCTCTTTACATTATTATTTTAACATGTCTCGAACCCACGATTTCTGCTTTTGTGATGGTTGGCCTAAACCTCTCGGGTATTCAACTGGATATTCAGTCTAAGAAAATACAGCAAGGTTTAATCTCTACAGGTATGTGAAGACTAGAGACCAATTGGGCGATATTTTTAGGCTCTAAATGGGGTCTGGTTGATTATCCTTGTAACAAGTTGGGATAATTAACATTTATGCTCCAACTTGAGGGGGAGTGTTAGCATACATTTAAATAGGAAGTTATATAGCTTGATTATAGGGATTGACTAGGCTTGATTATACAGAATGATTAGGAACTTGATTGTAGGGACTAATTAGGAACTTTCCTATTATGGGATTCCTACTATATATTTACATATGTGTGTTATATGATAAATAAAAAAAAAAAAAAGAAAAGTTTTTCCTTCACCTCTGTTTACACCAATGAAGTCTTGAAAACCCATTTTATGTGCGAGATAGTAAGATAAGAATTTTATTTCCTTGTGATATTTAAGGCAAACTAAAGGATATAGATCATAGAGATAGTACATGACTTCAATGATTGTTTCTTTTCAGCATGAGATAACTGGACTACCTTCTTACGATACTGGTATTCAACTTTAAGTTTGTCTTGCAGTCAATTCAAGTTGTCAGTGTTTGGAGAGTACAATGTCAAGTCCCTAAGTTGTAGGTGGGGATAGAAGATTAGATTTTTTAAAGTTTGGGAGATTTATGCATTTGCCTCCATTTTTTCCCCTTATCAGGATTTACTAATGCAGTTATGTAACAAATATAAACAAATAAGAAAATAAACAAAGATGTCAAGTTAGACAATTTAAGACTTAAGGAGGTTAGGATGGTAATAACTTGTGATCACATTTAATAAGGTCTTAGCAGTCCCACTACTCAAAGCTGATGTCTAATTTGTGTTTTTATCATCCATACTTTACATGATCAAAACCAAACTGGGAGAGTGATTTGCAACAGAAAAGCAAAAATGGAAAAAAAAAAAAAAAATGGCTTCCATGTTTTCTCTACTTTGAAACTCAGCCGAAGAAAGTGAAAGACACTCTTTAGAAAGCCACACAATCCCCTGAGTTTTTTCTTGGATTTTCCATCCTTCAAATTAGCGATGGAAATTAGTTCCAAGATTCTTGGTTTGCTTAATGGTTCAGGCCTTTGTCTTAATTAGTTGTAAGATATCTGTCCTATTTAAATTGTTTCTACTTTATTTTCTTGGTTTGCTTCTCAAGTACATCAACCATTTGATGAACATGTACTAGCCCACTCTCTATTAGGAGCATTAATATGTGTTTCCTTCAAAGAATAATGTATTTTCGTTGTAGCATTAATATGTTTTAGGTTGGTTGCAGCAGATAATGCATATTTGAAGAATTAATATTCATGGATGGATAGAGAGAGAGAGTGATACAGAAAAATAGCCTTTACCTAGTATTGACTTTTAGTATAATAAATATTGCTTCTGGAGAAAATTGATTTAGGAACTCATTCAGACATTTGAATTTGAAGATAGGCATGCATTGGAATGGGGTTAATTCTATTAAATTGAGAAGCTTCTTAGATATGCTAAGGTCAGTTATAGTTGATACTGGGTGATATTTTATTAGCAAAACATCTATGAGACTAGGAATTAGAAGGTAAAATTGTCCACTCATCACTCTTATTAGTTTGCTTAGATAATCGGGTGATTAGGATATGTCAAAGCAGCAAGAATACAATTTCTGAAGCCATAACACACGGGAAAGAAGAATATGGCTACTGAGTTAACCGTGGTATAGAAGGGGATGGATCACTAGAGGATAAAGTGCAAGATTTGACATTACAAAGTGTATTTCTTACTAGTTTTCTGGAAGAAATTGCGAATAGTCATTCATTTACCTCASAAATACTTGTGGTTGAGAACTATTTTAAGTTACAACTTTTGTCATTTATGACAGTTCATTATGCTAAATGGGCCGCTTTAAAAATGCTTGTGGTTATTAGCTTTTCATCAAATTATTTAGTCACAACTTTTATCATTTAAAATACCTTCTCACTGTGTTGCCACTAATGCAATATGCTCATCTTTTGTACTTCTTGTTGAAAAGGATAATTTGATTAAATATCTCTAGACTCTGCCATTAGCACAAAATATTAAATGTTTCTGGTTAAACTTTTGTTAATGATTCACATTGCTTTAGATCCTGCATGTTCCAAATGGCTGTGCAGCAAGCATCAAACAACCAACAGAGATCAAATTCACGGTGTCATAGCCCACTGCTCAAAATCAGGACCTGCAGTTCTGCAACATGGAGATAAGTGGGTAATAATGAAACGCAGAGATGTGCTTGGATTGACTATTGGTGTTTCAAACATCCTACTACTTCCCCTGTCTGTTGAAGCAGCTGGATTACCCCCGGAGGAGAAACCAAAACTTTGTGATGATGCTTGTGAGAAAGAGCTTGAAAATGTATGCTCAGGTTATGTATCTCCTCAGCTACTAAGTTGGCTTGATTGGTTATAAATGCAATGGATTGGTTAAGCTATCCATACATGTTCTTCAATTGGATTCACTGTTCTGGAAAAAAGGCAGAATAACACACAGCAAAAGTTGAAAATTGTTCTCTTACCTTTAATGGAAAAGAGTGGTGCTATTACTATATTATGCTGAATACCTGTCTATTAATTAATTSACAGTTTGTCACAAATCATCTGTTTAAAAGGAGTGAGGGTTAAGGAAAAGGGAAAAATTGCAGTTCAAATAAAAAATTTCACATTAATCCTTTAGGTAAATGTTTTATTTTAAATAGGCAGATTTTTACTTTCACAAGAGGACGGTGTTTTACCACTGTTTTAGTGTTCCTTGTTCTGGTTTACCTTTTTTGTTCTTCTTCTTGTAATTGAGCTGTTCAGATATTTTAAAGTATTATAGGAGATGACATTCGAGCCCAATATAGATGCATATGAAATCTGTATGTTGTTTGAATTGCATACATCATGGTTGCTTGGTGCTTTGGAAAAGCATATATTGCATTTCCATTCGCCTGTTTCATTGTTAATTCTCAGTTTACTCTTTTTAGATCATATGCAAAGTAGGAGTCAATTGGTCCTTGTGGGTTAATGTTCAACATTCTTAATTTTAAACTGAATGTAGGACTTACTTTTGACTACTGATCTTATATTCCAATTATATTCAGTCATGCAGTGATAAAGTTTCATTTCCTTTGTTTCCCGCATGTCTCTGTGTTATTTTAGGCTTCTGTTTCTGTCATTTTGCATGTTAACTTGTATAAAATTTACATGCTTCACAGTTCTTCTTTGCTGTTCTAACAGAGTTGTCCCTGTACTTTCTAAATCTGCCAGCTAATTGTTTATTATTTTGCTKGGAACTGTTAACTGTGTTGATCAAGTTTGTGGYCTTATATTTTAGCATTATCCATTGAGACATGGATTTCGGCATTGTTTAATGGCCTTGTGAATTACACAGGTGTGAAAACGTGGGAATTCCCCACTCATATCAGCAGTAAACTATAAGAGAACTTGTAGTATATTCTTATGCTTAAAATCGAGTCTGGTACCAAAACTTGCAAGATAAAAAGTGGATTCAGTACTATTCTTTCTGTGGTTCTGCATACTTCACTAGATGAATGCTCAAGTCTGCATCCCTTTTGATATCTAGAATTCAGATTGTATCCATGTTGTGTTGAACTAGAATATTATCCTTGAGGGTTTAAGTCTCTATCCTTAATAGTGGCGAAAGGCAGTTGTCCTAGCTTAGGACTTCTATTGCCTTTACCCTGTTGAGAAAACTGTAAATTCTTTGGGTTAAGGTCATTTCTGTTTTTGTGTATACCATCTTRTAAGAAGGCCTAGAAGAATATTTGTACACCCTTTCTATGTCGCTTTCTTTATGATTTCTTGTTAAAATAACTATAAACATTTATTGAATCACATGTTAACCTAAGTATATTCAAACTAAGATTTGCTGTTACATGGATGTCCCCTATCTCCACTAAGTTCTTGAAATACAAATAGATCTGCTTCCTTTGCCCCTCATAGAGTACATTAAGCATGGAGAATGAGTTATATGAATCATGCAAAACATTTCAAATTCATGGAACTTGGAGCCTAGTCAATATTGGCTTCTCCTTGTAAATTTACTAAAAGTACAAAATTCTTGATTTGACAGGTTCCCGTGGTAACTACTCAGTCGGGTTTGCAGTATAAAGATATTAAAGTTGGYGGTGGTCCTAGTCCACCTGTTGGTTTTCAGGTATTCTTCCCTGCTTTCCTGAATCAAATATTTTATCTTATACAGCGGGATTATAAGTGCATGTTCGGCCGTCTTTCTTTTAAATTAAACCCCGCACTTATTGCTTTACYAACGTTATGATTATTCTARAAGGACCTAGGTGTAAAGATCCCCATTTCAGTATCTTGTTTAAGCATGAACTTCTGTTTGTTTTGGTTCCTAACTTTGATTTCAAATGTGTTGGTTTTAATTATTGTTCCAATTTGAAAGGACTACTTTGATTTGGACAAGAATATMGGGAAGAGTTACAAATATGAAATAGTGAGAGGAAAACTATAGAATGCCTTTTGTGCTACTCATGTTAATTTTAATTTGAAAAAAAAGTGCATAATATGCAGGATCACATCGTTTTCTATGCATATCAATTTTAATTTGAAAAAAAGTGGAGAATATGTGGGATCACATCCTCTTTTATGCATATCAAGGCTCTATTCGGATTACATCCAAAAAATGTTTTGCCTCCACTTYCGAATGTCATTTGTTTTCCATCTTGGGTCAAGAAATGTTACTCCCAAACAAAAAATTTTCCTCCAATTATCACTGAAAAACAACAAAAGTATACAATAACATTTCCCCTTCCTCCAAAAAATTGCAATAGAGAATTTTTAGATGATTAGCTGCAGTAATCACTTTGAACAGTCGATTATTCATATAGAGTAATCGATTATTGTGAAGAATTCTGAGTAATCACTATGAATAATCGATTATTCATAGAGAGTAATCGATTATTCATAGTAGACGACGTGAAGAATTCTGAGTAGCCACTTCGAATAATCGATTATTCATATAGAATAATAGATTATTCATAGTAGAATAATTGATTATTCAAAGTAGACGACATAAAGAATTCTAAGTAATCACTTTGAATAATTGATTAATCATAGAGAGTAATCAATTTTTCATAGTAGATGACGTGAAGGATTCTGAGTAATCGCTTTGAATAATCGTTTTATTCATAGAGAGTAATCAATTATTCATAGTAGACGAGGTGTAGAATTCTGATTAATCACTTTGAATAATCGATTATTCATAGAGAGTAATTGATTATTCATAGTAGACGACGTCAAGAATTCTGAGTAATCACTTTGAAATAATCGATTATTCATATAGAATAATCGATTATTCGTGAATTTTTTGTATAGTTATTTTATTCCTCCCCTCGGGTTTTGCATGGTAATTGAATAATTGATTATTCAAAGTTTAATAATCGATTGAACAAACTTCAATAATCGATTATTCGTAATTCTTTATGATGATAAATCTCTTCTTCCAAATTTCCAAATGGATTTTGTATGATTAATTAAAAAAAATCATATTTTGTTTAAATTTGAAGGTTGAACTGTGAAATTTTTGAAGGAAAAGATTCATTTTATGTTTTCTAATCTAAATGATTTTTAACTCAAACAATTTCTTAACTTTAGAACTAATTCTGAAATTCAAATCTTTCAATTTCCTGCCTCCCCAACCACCTCCCCAACATAGGGAAAAAAATTTTCCTCCCCTTGCCCCAAAGTCTAATCCAAATAGAGCCTTAATCCATTTGATTCCTCTACCATGGAAGACTGGGCAAAATTTTAAATCAAAGCCTATAATTGAAGGAAAATTGTGTTTTTTTCTCTTGTCATGAAGCAAAAGATAATGTAGGAAGACAATTTGGTTTGGAGGACATGTTATTAACTAGAACTTTGATGCATAATGTTTTCTTTTGTGCAACGACATGAATTCCTGTGTCTTACACTAAATATGGTTGCATCATGCAATCTGGATAATGATTAGTTGAATCAAGTCTTAAATGGTTATATTTTAAAAAATGGTCACTGGATCAGAGCTGTGTTACATTGTCTCTTTTCTTTCTCTGATATCCAATGTGATATGACATGGGTTGGGTATATGGTGTATTAGATGTGATCAAATAAATTTCAATACCTTGACGTCACAGAGGAAGAGGGTAGAAGGAGAACACAGAACATATCTTCTACCTGTTTGGGGAAAAAGAAAGGAGAAAGAGAGAAGTAGTTGAAGTAAAAATGAAAAAGAAAGAATACTTTTTGTCATCATAAATTTTTTATTAAGGGATTGAATTGAACTGAATTTACTTCTATTTTAAATACTAAATTTGAATTAAAATAGTGTAGGAAKAGATGCTGCATGCAATACCCACGTACGAGGGTCTAAAATTTAGCATTGTCATCTTTCCTAGTTGGGAAGGATTGACGAATCCAACATGTAGACTTATGCCTGTTCATGATACTTGTGCCTACTCTATGTAACAGAGGATCGGAGTATATGACCCATTTCATGATGGAATTTTGTTTCTCAACTTTATAGACTTTTGTGCTCAATGATCAGGTTATTTGTCTTCTGATCCTTAAGTCGTATACGCATAGTCCATTTTAACTACTTAATTTATGGACTTCTCTTCGTCCCCTAATCCTATTTATTTCAATTTCCATGTATTCTGTCACCAAATCTTAAAGCAACTTCTCTGYTTGCCCTTGTGTTTGGTGCATGTGTATGTAAGGAAGGGCATTGCTTGTTATTCTGCTGAAACTTGGTTTCTAACCTATACTTATTTTTGCGGAATGAGTAGCCGATATAGTCGGAAGGATTTTCTATGTACTAAAAAGTAACTGATTGGAAGGTTCTAAACCTTAAAAGCATGATCGTGTTGAAATTAATATGTCAATAAGAGAAACTTGAAGGAATGAAGCACTTTTCCTAGGTTTGACAATTGGCTTGAATAAAAGTAGACCTAAGAATTACACMTGGATACTAGAAATTTGGCACTAAGAAGCATACAGAAACTTCAAAACTTAAAGGAAACTAAGGTTTAATAAAACTGCAAAACTATGGGAAGCTAACAATAAAACGAACTTCATAACTAGGGAAATTTAAACCGAGCCAAAATCCTAATTATCCCTTGGCTTGACGTAGAAACTTTGAACTTCAAAACTATAATTTTTCCGTCCATCGGGCCTTGAGATACTAGTTCATGTCCGCCATTATTAACTAACTTTTCCAATGGCTTGATTRACTTATGGGTCTCAGAGTTGATGGGAGACCTTAGTTTGGTTTGGTCTAATTATTACTAGACTATTTCATGGATATAATTGTGATTGTTGATACGAAAATCCAAGCGTATTAGGTTAAAGTAATTGATTAGCTAAATAAAGTTTAAGACCATGAGTGGATGCCAATAAGGATTTAATTCTTGATGGGATCAATATCTTTTTGTATTACGCGATAATTAACTATCTAAGAAAATAATATAAAATTAGATGATTTCACCTATCCAAATATATGTTATCTAATTGACTTTCTAGAATACTCCAGATTAATGTATTGATCAATGAATAATCGAACTCTAATTTATCAATTWTACTTTCTCGAGTTATAATCAACATATTTCCCTAAGTAATCAGGATATCTCTATACTTGATTACCTAGGATAATGCAATTGGTATATGTTTTTACGATTGCACAAATTATATGAATATATCTCTATTCCATACGCAATTTATGGTTATGTTACCTAACCTAATTATGGACAATATTAAAATCAATCAAAGATGACCAATCATTCAATTGAACAATAAGAATAGTAACAAAATTTCAATAAAACTCAACACAATCATGGAAAATTCTTAAAAAAACATAGAAATAGTGGTAAGATTACATCATGGTCTTAGAAGAAAAATTTAGTGCAATGTGATCGAATTACAACTTAAGGGTTTACGTGAAAAGATGAAAAGAAACATCCCTACAAATTGAAGCGTAATCCCTTTCGTCTTTAATTTGATCGGCTTTGTCTTCACTCGAATCTCTTATCTGAAAGCACTCTAATTTTGTTTTTTGGTCTCCAATGATGATATGAAGGTCTTGGGAGCCAAATATGAGTCTATATACTTCCAAAATACTCCTATGAGTCCAAAACCAATTAGGAGACTTTGAACTGTGTAGAATACCAAAAAAAAGTATGCAATTTCCCCCAAAAGCGGGGTGAACCGACGCCGGTTTGCTTCAGKCAAAACAGGGCAACTTTTCTTCAATGTTCAGAAAGCCAAACTACGTCCCAATTGGGTCAAACCAGGTTAGTCTCGAAGCTCTTTCCGTCCTCTATCCATTTGTGTAGGTCTTGTAGAGTTTATTTCTATTTTCACCTCTAATTTTCACAAATACTTGCCTACAGAACTGAATTGATTCATAATGAGTATTAAATCCACAATTACATCTAGAATTCTATTGAATTAAACTCTTAAAACACCCTATGAACTAGATATAAAATCAATGTATCAAACTCCCCACACTTAAACTCTTACTTGTCCCTAAGTATAGCAACAAAAAATAAGAAAACCGAACGATAGGACACAAGAAAATAAAATTAAGAAGATAATCCACAATACCCTACTACTTATCGACATTAACATATGATAATCCAATCCACACCTCATAGAGCTACAAGTAATTACATATCAACATCCATCAAAGAATATATAAAGTGTATGTGTCAAAGCCACTCTAGATATCATGAGAAACATAAAAAGTTAATTGACTAAGAGGTATGGACAAAGTAATAATTCGATCATCCCATAGGCTTACTCTTCATATAACTCTCCACTAATCAAACTAATACAGATCAACCAAGATTAGTTATGACTTTTCAGCTTGTAATGTTAGGTCAAGGGATTGTGGTATCAAGCGAAATGTCAAGATTATAATAAAAGAACTAGAGAGCTTATGCATACAGGTGTATAAACTATGATAAACATGAAAAAATTTCCCGTTTACTAATGTTTTTATTCAACACTTCTCCCATCTCGTTCTCTAAATATTTTCTTTGTCTATCATCCCAACATACAAGGCATATGGATATCTTTTTTTTTTTTTTTTTTTTTTCACATGTTAGTGCATTTTATGCTCCATCTCACAATAATAAAAAATTTTTTTTCTCATTCTTTGTTTTTTGTCCTCCTTATCAGTGTAGTTTATGCTTCATCTCACAATTCTTCAACAATGATCAACTTATTCCGCATCATTCACCATATCCATAGAAATTATGAACAAAAGCTCTGATCAAAATATGGTCATTTTCCTAGTATATTCAAAGAGATACAAGTTGAATCATAAGGAGGCTCAAATTGGGAACCAGAGTTGAACCATTTAGTTTGGTAGGCATGAAAGACTTAAACGTTTCAAAGAAGGCTTATTGCCATCATCTCTTGTTCAATTCACAATATCTATTATTTCGCCGTGAGAAGTAATAAAGTAAGTTCTAAGACGTCAAATTCCCCTTATCCAACTCCTATAATACAAGAATTAAGCAAAGTAAGTTCTCTAATACAAGAATGTGGCAAAATGTGCTCAAAAATGCGAAAATCATGCAAAGATGGACATCGATAGCTCATTACTTAAAAAACTCCCTAACATGCTTCATGGTATCATATATCCAATATCTAGATAAAAAAGGCAATTTATTGATAAGATAAAACAAACACTAAGACCATGATGCAGTTAATCTCAASAAATAAAATGCTTCCCTGATTTCCGTTGAGGCTTGAGTTGCCTCTCAAGGAGTGCTTCTTTATTGTCTTTAGTTGGACATTCACTAAATTTTTCAAGTAGGTTTCTTTAGTTGAGGTGTAGCCTTTAGTGCCTTCTTCCTCCATATGTCTTGAGGTTTTTCTTGTTTGGTTGACACGGAGGCTTTGCTTTTCACTTTGCTGGGTCCTCCTCGAATTTCTCCACTCATCTTGACTTTAGAATCTCCAATATTTACACAACTCTCCAATGTAYCTTGAGATGCTCTTTTCTGGTAAGTACCTCCCAAAGATGTGCCAATAGAAGTAATAAATGAACAAGAATCAATTGGATTAAAACATTTCATATTTTTAAAGACATTAAAAGTTATTTTTCATCATTTACCCTTAAAATCACTTTACCTTGTTGCACATCTATTAAGGTACTATATGTTGCAAAAAATGGTTTACCTAAAACTAAAGGTACTTCTCTATTCTCCTCCATGTGCAAAGAACAAAATCAGCAGAAACTATGAATTTATCTACTTTAATCAAGACATCCTCAATCGTTTCTCTAGGATAAATTATAGACTTATCAGCAAGTTGCAATGAAATATTTGTTGGTTTAACTTTTCCAATTCCTAACTTTTTGAAGACAGACAAGGGCATCAAATTTATGCTAGCTCCTAAATCACATAAAGCTTTACCAAATTGTATATGACAAATATTGCAAAGAATAGTAAAACTCCCTAGATCCTTTAGCTTTTGTTAAAGTTTTTGTGTGATAAGATGTCCTTCAAAAATTTTGCATAGCTAGACATTTGCTCCAATGCATTTCCAASAAGAATGTCAATATGCAACTCTTAAAATACATTAAAAAATTTAGAAAATTGCTCATTGAAATCGTGTTGTTTAAGCCTTTAGGGATAGGAAATGGGAGGAATATATGGTTTAGGATAAGATTGAAGTTTAGAGTCCATCATCCCCATTGACAACTTTGCTATCAACTCTCTTTTCAATCTTCTCATTTGCGGCACTTCTTGGAGCTCCTTTCCACTTCRCAAGATGATTGCTTGCACTTGTTTTCTATGATTCTTCTCGTTTGTACCTGGCAAGGTACTTTGGGGCGAGTAGATAAAAGATTTGCAATTTGCCCTACGTATATTCTAAATTTCTGATCGAAGTCTCTCAAGTCTTTATTGAAATCTCTTGACTTTGAAATCTTTGCTCGGTGCTTTCGATGAACTTAATCATGAGATASTCTAATTAAATGATCTTTCTTTGGTGAGGTTGATTTTGATATCCCATAGATGTTCTGTCCCTTTGTTGATTATTTCTTTATGAAAAGTTCGGATGACTTCTCAAACCGAGATTGTAAGTGTTCGAGAAAGGGTTGAGGTTGGATCTATTATTGTTGACATGATGAGCTTGCTCCAAGAATTAATCGATTTTCGCCAAGGTTGGACAATTAACATTAGCATGACCTCTCCACAACTTAGTGCATAAGACCTTATGAGAATTCAAGCTAGCTACCTGCTTAATTAGGTAGCCATCTAGGCAGATAATTGAACAATAGCATCTATTTCCAATACCCCTGCAATCCTTTTTGGTCGATATCTGGTTGATGACTAATAATTGTTGGTGGTCATGCTATTAATAATTTCTTACGTCTCGTTTTGATCTTTGATAATCAAGCTTCCTCCTGCGGCTGCATCCAACATACTTCGAATAGTAGGAGTTACACCATTGTAAAAGTATGAACTACTCTCCATTCTAGTCAGGTAGATCCTTGAATCTCTCCTGAGCTTCATTGARTGAWTTACTCCCAAATTGTGCAAAGGTAAAGATTTCACTTCTCAGCATCAAAAGTCCTTGGAAGAGGAAAATATGTAATCAGGAACTTGGTAGCCAATTGATTCCATGTAATGATACTCCTTTGTGGTAGAGAATTTAACATGTCTTTGGCCTTATCCCGTAGAGAAAGAAAAAAGCCTTAGTCTGATAGCATCTGCACTAACTCCATTATATTTGAAGGTGTCAAGAATGTCCAAGAAGTTTGGATGTGAGTATTGGGATTCTCACTATCCAATCTGCCAAACTGCACAGAATTCTGAATTATCTGGAGTGGCGGGCTTGATCTCAAAAGTGTTAGCCTCCATTGGTCTTTGAATACTGGATTTAGCCCCATTGAGTGATTGAATAGCATAGTCTCGTAGTGGCCTCAAGGCTGGAATGTCTTGTCYTGCTGGAACAATATTCTGATTATTGCCTCTGTTGTTTCTATTTTGTTCATTATCCGGAGGTGGATTAGGAAGATGAACTTTTTCTATCTTATTAACTTCTTTCTTCTTCCGTGCTTTTGCCTCTTTGGTGTTTTTCCTGCAAATTTTATTGATTTTCGGATCGTAGTTGGAAAAAAAAAAAAAAAACAAAGCAAAATAAAATAGCTGAATTAAATTAAAAACTATGAAAAAATGATATCAAGATGTTAATTCCATGCAACGGTGCCAAAAGATTGATATGGGAAATCCTAGCAAGTGTATTAAGTTGTATCTCGTAATATAAAAAGATGTCGTTTCCACAAAGAATTAAATCTTGATTATCATCTACTTATAGTCCTAATTTAGCCAACTAATTAATTGAGATGAGAAATAACTACCTAAAAAATAATGTAAAATTAGATGATTTAATCAGTGGGAGATGGTTCTAGGACMCATGATTTCACCTATCAAAATCTATGTTATCTAATCGACTATCCAGACTAATGTATTGATCAATGAATAATTGAATCCTAACTTATCGACTRATACTTTCTCAAGTTATRATCAACATATTCCCCTAAGTAACCAAGATATCTCTATACTCAATTTAACCAAGATAACGCAATTGGTATATGATTTTTACTATTGCAGAAATTATCTGAATATATCTCTATTTTACATTGAATCGATTTAATTATCTAAGTGTTATCTCTAATCGTCCTAGATAATTTTAAAATCAATCAAAAATGGCCAATCATTCAATTGAACAATAAGAATAGTAACAAAATTTCAATGAAACTCAACACATCAATCATGGAAAATTCTTACAAAAAAACATAGAAATTAGATTACATCATGGTCTTAGAATAAAAACTAAGTGCAACGTTATCGAATTAGGGTTTACATGAAAAGATAAAAAGAAACATCCCTACAAATTGTAGTGTAATTCCTTTCGTCTTTAATTTGATCGTCTTTGTCTTCACTCAAATCTCTTATCTCAAAGCTCCCAATGTGTTCTTCCATCTCCAATGATGAAGTTTGAAGTCTTGGGAGCTAAATATGAGTTTATATACTTCCAAAACACTCCTATAAGTCCAAAACCAATTAGGAAACCTTCAATTGCAGAGACTAGCAAAAAAATATGCAATTTCTGCCAAAAGAGGGGTGAACAGGCGCTGGTTTGCTTCAGGCAAAACAGAGCAACTTTTCTTCCTTGTTCGGAGGGCCAAATTACGTCCGAATTGGGTTAAACCAGGTGCATTTCGAAACTCTTTCCGTCCTCTATCCATCTATGTAGGTTTTGTAGAGTTTATTTCTATTTCATCTCTAGTTTTCGCAAATACTTTCCTACAAAATTGAATTGATACATAATAATTATTTACTTCATAATTACATCTAGAATTGTATTAAATTAAACTATTAAAAACACTATATAATCTAGTCATAAAATAACGTATCAAACTCCCTGACACTTTGACTGTTGCTTGTTCATAAGCAACATAACAAAAAAATAAGAAGACTGAATTATACTACACAAAAACAAAACAAAGACAACAATCCACAATACCCTACTAATCATCGACATTAACATATGATAATCCAATCGACACATCATAGAGCTACAAGTAATTCACATATCAATATCCTTCAAAGTATATATTGTGTGTCAAGCAACTCTAGATAAATAAGAAGCACAAAAAAGGTCAATGAGTTACGGACAATCACCCCATAGGCTTACTCTTCGTACAGGCTTACTCTTCATACAACTCTCCASTAATCAAAGTAATACAAATCAACTACGATTAGGTTGGATCTTTCAGCTTATAATATTAGGTCAAGGGATTGAAGGTATCAAACGAAATGTCGAAGATATAATAAAACAATGAGGGAGCTTATGCAAACAGGGTATAAAGGATAAACATGAAAACTTCTCCCATTTACTAACATTTTCATTCAACACTTCTCCCATCTCTTTTTCTAAATATTTTCTTTTTTCCATCATCCAAACATACAAGGCATATGAATAGCCCTTTTTTTTTTTTTTTCCCCCTGACACGTGAGTACATTTTATGCTCCATTGGTATTATAAAATAGACGTATGCGAGAAATTATACAACAAAAGAGTTACGGCATATATCAATTCCATTACACCATTGTATTGAATGTTAGTTATTTAATGTATATGAGTAGATGGGAAGCATTTCCTTATTGTGAATCAAATATGTCCATCTAAATCAGTGTGTTTTCAATTGCATAGTATTCGACTTGTTTATGTTAGTATGCTGCTAATTGATAGAGCTCAGCTGGTGACAATTCCTGCAGCTGCCATAGCCAATAACTTTCCACCTTGTGATATGAAAATTTTCATTTTGTTACTCAGAATCCCTCTTTCGGCCATTGAAATTACTCAAATTTTCATTGAAAATGCTTCAGTCACTGACACCAATTGCTTTGTAAGCTCTTTCGTGAAACCCTATGTAGCTCAAGTGTAAGTTCTCCTTCATGTCATAAGTGTAAATCTAGCATTTAACTGAATTAGAAAGCTCGAAGGCTTGAAGTGGCATTCAACTGAATGACCAAATTCTGGTTTTCAGAATATTGATCCAAATTTCTTGGTTTTGGTGCCTAGTCAGTCTACCTTTGGATCTTCTATATTCTACATATTAGATTCAGGGCCTCCAAAAACTCAACTGCTTCATGGTAGCCAGGTGCAATAGTCTCCACATCACTGTGGAACTGCAACATTTTCTGAAGAGCACCAATACTTGTACAAAAGGATACCTCCTCTCTTCCTCATACACCAGCAGGGGCACAGACAAAGATGATAGGGACCATAGAAGCAGAGAGGTTTTGGTAGAGATCATGCATCAAGAGAAGGGGAAAAGTGGGAGACAGGGAAGCTCCCGATACGTTTTTCAGTATATTGTTCTCTAAATTGAGAAGTTTTGTATCTGCATCTTTTACTTTCCTTATTAAGGTTTTTCTTTGGTTAAATTATTTTATAAATGTGCAAACAAATTATGCTAGCTAATAGTTCATTTAGTGGAGAGTGTATTGGTCAAGACTACACTGCAAATTAGATACTAATATCTTGTCTTAATCTTCTTCTGATCTAAGCAGAGTTCCTTCATAATTGATGGGCTGAGCTGAAATGAGATTCATCTGATCATTTATGAAATCTCAACGCAATTAGATGTAATGCAACGTATTTTTCACGATGATAGATTTTACATTGTATTAAAAAAGAATTACTTGCACCATATGGCTGGTCGTTAACTTGGTTGAGTTATAAGAAACTTTAAGTTATTTTTGTTAATCTGATTATTTAGTTCCTTTTGTTTTCTTTTTGCCTTGAAATGTTGCCGTTTCTTGATAGGTGGCTGCTAACTATGTTGCCATGGTCCCATCTGGACAGATATTTGATAGGTAAACATTTGGTTTATTTGGGAAATTTCTATTCTATCAGTTAATTTACTTCAAGGACATTGCTCTACTATATGTATTATAATTCCTCCTCTTTTTCTTCATCTACATATTAAGAAATATATTTCAATTATCTAATGATGCCTGAACCTATTCCTGTTACAGATGTGTTTTGTTGCTTGAGAATTTTTATGTTGGAATTTAGTATCATTTCTGCCTATCTTTTGAATTTAAATATTGGTGGATTAAATTAGGTGAAGGTGCCAGGGAAAAATTAAAAGAAAAAAAAAAAAGAAAGAAAAAAGTGAATGTGAGGAAAGCAATTTGAGATCCAAACTAAATGTGAAATCACTAGCAGGGATATGAACTAGTTGAATGAAATTGTAGGCTCCCTCTTCTTTTGGCCCTGTTTGATGTTGTATTAGTGTTGCTTTTGGAATCATTGATCTCAGACGAATAGATTCCACCTGCAAATCCTTAACCATTTATTCTTCTTTTGAATGTTTCCTTATTGCAAATTACAGTTCATTGGAGAAAGGCCAGCCTTATATTTTCCGGGTAGGTTCTGGTCAGGTAAGTTTGAGATAGTTGGATATTCAATCTTTTCTTGCTACACTCTTTTCACTTCGATTTCTTATGGAATAAGTTTACGTACTTATACTTATTTCCTAACTGCACTTTATGCTGGGAACTGGAAGAACTCAATTGGGTTAGTGGTAGTATCAGTAACTATCAAATAGATACATCGGCCATTACATTATTTTTCTAGATAACCACCTAGGATGAAAAGAACTCTCACTATTGAAATGCTGTCACCAGCAGGGTATCAGGGAGATGTTACTAAAATCCGATACAAAGCAAAAGAATCTCAATTTCATTTGTTGCTGAGTCACAGTTGATTTGCTTGGATATCATATATTTGGACATTAATGTTTGAAGTCTGAAGAAAGATTCTGGTTTAATAACCACCACTACATTTCATTCAAAGTTTTCGTTTTGTTTCAGTATAATCATCCTCACTGACTACTGGTTTCAATGACTAGAATAGGTGATCAAGGGTCTTGATGAAGGGATCTTGAGCATGAAAGTTGGAGGCAAACGCAGACTCTACATTCCAGGACCAGTTAGTTCTTCCCTATTGTCTTTGAGTTCTTGACATTTACTAAATGATTTAAAAGTATTTTAGGTGCTTTTGCAATAATGATATGCATAGTTATCTGGCAGCAAAAATCACTTGGGGAAACTGATGAGAAGAATAAATCAATAAACAGATTTTCTAATTGTCCAGTTCTGAAGTTGAAGTTTAGCACATTTAAATCTAAGAAAATTCCTCAAATCTATTTCGATGTTGAGTTTGTAAGTTAACTGTGGTTTCTTCTTCTCTTCTCGTAGAAACCCTGTTTTCTTATTCTTCCTTAAAAATCATATGTTTTTGACATGGGAACAGAAATTCTCGTCTATTTCTAGTAGTCTTACTTGACACAAGTACCCTTACTGGTAGAGCAAATATCAAAATAATCTTCYATTTTTGTTTTCTAAATTAGGACAGAGCCCAGGTTACTTTTGTTGCACATTCTTCTCATATGCTGCAAACTGAATAAGATTCTTATTACTGATGTATRTCTCAATGAAGCAAATACCATAATAGTCTTCCATTTTTTGTTTTCTAAATTAGGACAGATCTCAGGGTACTTGTGCAGCACATTCTTCTCATATACTGCAATTTGAATTACTTTAGCTTCTCATTGCTCTTGTGTGTCTCAATGAATACAACAAAAAATCCAGAACCATGATACCTTGTTCTGTTACATTGTAACCAGTATTCGCTTCCTGTTTCAATGTGTAGTTGGCATTTCCTAAAGGTCTTACTTCTGCCCCTGGAAGGCCAAGAGTGGCTCCTAACAGCCCAGTTGTTTTCGATGTGAGTTTAGAGTACATACCTGGTTTATCAGACGAGGAATGAGACAGCTAATCTACTTCTGAGTCAAATCTTCAACAACTCAGCAATATACTAGCCAAAAAAGCTTTCAAAGATATTGTCTTGACAACTTCTTATGTCATGTATTTGGATAGACGGATTTGTTCTTTGTCATGCACTTCCATTAAATTCATTCTTTTTGCCATACAATATGTGGTAATTCTTTCTCTTGTATAAGTTTCATTTTGGCATGAGTATCAAGATGATAACAGATTGTATAGTTATAACATTTTGCAAATCCCTTTTCTCACCTATTGTTGGTGTCAATATCTGGAAGTGTTCGGTGAATGTTTTTGAAAAACATAGGTGGGTGAATTAGGTTTCCGTAAATTGTTTTAATTCTAAATTAAATAAGTCTCCTTTTAAAATATGGTTTTTTTTTTAAAGGAGCTGGTTTAAAGAGATTTTGTGTTAAACATTTATATAATGCAATGAATTGTGTAGTAATAAGGATGGAATAATAGTGGAACCAACAATAGTTCAACAACTCACAATGCCTTAGAAATTGATGCAATAGAGCATATGTATATATATATATATATATATATACACACCTATATACAATTAAAATTCAACATTATTGTTCAACTATAAATTTAAAATATAAAACAAGTGTAAGGCATAAATTAAAATTGTAATTAAAAAATAAAATTTATAGTTGTTCAATATCTTTATACGGGAAGCTCCACACCAATATTCTCATTGGAGAAAGCTTAAGAATATATTTGAGATTATCTTCCCTCAAGAAGTATACATCCACTGCCTTAAAAGTTTCAACTTTAAGATTTTTTCAAATTTCACCATACCCTGCCCACTAGTGCAAAATAGAGATTTACCCACTTGGATTTTACAAACGCATTGATTTATAGTTCACACTAGAATCAAAACTCACCTAACCACTTAGAATTTAAAATTTAAAATTGGAATGACTAAAAATAGATTTTGAAGGAAAAAGAAGGGTCATAAACTTCAGGAAGGTTATTCATGACACAATATTAGCCATACAATACAATTGATTTTTGACACTTTACTTTTTTTGTCCTTTCATCTTCTCCTTACTCCATCTCTCAAGAAATTTGAGAAACATTCAACAATAGATTCTCCTTTTAATTCAATTTGTGTATCATWTAGGACAAATTTCATATTGTTTCTAACTTTCTTAGATTTTTTAATTATTGAAAAAAGAATTTATGGACGGGTTAAGCAACACAATCGGGATGGGCATTGCATTCGAGTTGGTAGTGTCTGTATCTACGGTGAGCATTCTAGATCTTGTACGAAAAACAAATCCAAAGGGGGGAAGCAGATATGATGATTTACCGGGACCAAAAAGTATTTGTGTCTACTTTTGTTGAAAAGAATAGAGTATAGGGATGGAGTTTAGAGGTATGGGAAGATTGAAACAATCATGAACTCAGACTTTATAGGGAGGATCATCCGTCATCCTTTAAATTGACACCAAAATAAAAATAATGTTCTGCGGATGACTAGGTGCCGTGCAAAGTCAAAGGTGATCCTTAAGTGTTTGAAGAAGGAAGCTCCAAACACTCCGATGACAATACATAAGCTTACAATGAACAAAGCAAGATTGAGATATATGACATGGAGGGGCAACTAGTGATCTAGGTTATTGAGGAGTCGTGAGAGACTATCGGTAGTGGCACAAATCTGTTCCAAGAACCAATGTGTTGAGTGACGTGGTGCTCAGATATTGGAAATCTATAAATATGTTGTAGATATTTTCAGTATGTTTTAGTTATGGACTATACATATCAGACTAACATATAAAAGATGCCATTTTTTTAGGTCGTTGGCATAGCACTTATGGGGCAAAGCTTTGTCATTTCATTTGGATTCATTAGAAATTATAAAAAGGATGGTTACATTTCGATGCTTTAGTGTATCGCATAGTTGTTCAATACTGATTAGTTGCCATCGGCCATTGTTATAGATAGTTAGATGGCCTAATAAAATGCTCTGAAAGTCATATTTCCAAAAGGCCCACATACACTCTGCAGACGATATATATTTGAGGACAAGGAGCCTAGAGCTACACATGTTACGAAGAATAACAAGATCGACACTTCATTCTCACAAGGCATGTGGAAGAATTTTATTAATTCCCATAGTGTTAGATGAGTATCTAGAGTGGCTTACAAAAGATGAGGGAGAAATGGAGTTGGTTCTCGATCTTGTCAGCTTATGTGTGGATACATCGCTCATAACATTTCATGATAGATTATTTCATGCTTGGATGGATAATATTTTACACTTGGGATGTACCACGACCAACCCTGTTGAGATTGCCTACTCMGTTTTGAAAGATTTGTTGCAATCTTTAATGGAAAGTTTTGATATGATATGAAAAAAGATCGATACACTGGTGGAACAATATTTGACTGCCATAAAGAAAGGTCTCAAGAAATCTCGCCTTAAAGATCTTCATGAGATTATAGGTTTGATTTCTTTAATTTTCTTCTAATTTTTATTTTTAATATTTTTTATGTGCTTTTTCAGATTTTATAAAACTTTTAGTTAATTTTGAGTCTTTTGATTATTTTGGACGGTTGAAAAGCCACCAGTTGCATCCAAATTCCTCTACAAAGGACTTAGAGTATATTTGAAAGTAATCAGAATGTGCATTCTAGAGATTAAGATATATCTTTAATACACTCTCACAACTGCATTCAATTATATCTAACAATTTTGTGSAACATCATTTTATAAAACATGTTTTGATAATGTTTTGAAAATCACTTTTGAGCTTGAAATATTRGAACATAGAATCTAACGTCATTAATCACTACATCCAAAAAATAAAACTAAGTACTAAAAATCTCTATGCAATGAAAATGTACTTAGGTTATAACCTATTGGAAGACTAGAAGAGTCTGCACTAAGATGTCTTCTCTTCAATGGTTCAGGCAAATCTTTTACTTCTTTATTAACTTTTCCAAAATATAAGTCTTTGATGCTTCRTGAGAGTTAATTGTAGGCTTATTGTTCCATAGTATAGCATAAACCTAAAGAACAATAATGCAAGTTAGAAATCATATTAACACATGTCATTATCAAACAATATTGGGAACCTTTAAATCCTATTAGATTAACAATCTCCCCAAACAACTTAGGATTTTTGCACTGTAAACACAATTTATGAAACATTTTAAAGATAAATTATAAGTGTAGGATTTCAGTATAATTYCCCCTAAATAAATGCAAGGTCTTAAATTATGATAACTATAGCAAAAGACCTTAGATAGATTACTTTTACATAGAATTCAACATAAAGTCATAGCTCATGATCTCATATAGAAACTTTCAATTATAATCAGGAATTAGTATCAGAGCAAACAAAGAGCAAATAATTCAATAAATTTGCAAATAATTTCATATGTTCAATTTCAATATAATGAGTTTAGGGAAAATTCATTTCTAAAGTTTGTAAATATTTCCAGTTATAGCACAAGTTTGGCAATGTGAAACATAGTATAAGCCTATATGAATATTTATAAACTCAAAAGAGTTTATTGTAATACCCGAAATTTAGTTTTTRTTTTTCCTTTCGAACTTTATATATATAAATAGACAATTTATGTTCTAATCCACTAATTAGATTGTATTCATGATTGTTAATAAATTGATTAATTTACGGCGAAAAGGACTTGGAGGCCGTAAYGTTCGATGTGCCAATCAGAAATAAATAATTATTTCATTGATTTATTATTTATTATACATTAATGTGTGGGTATGTTTATTTAAAGGTGAAATTTTATTAGTTTACTTTAATTAGAAGTCTTAGTTAATTAATTTAGACTTGACCCGTTAGAGCCTGTCCTCTTCTTATTCAATCTAAAATCGGATTTGCAGTTCGATTTTGGGACAGAAGAAAACTTATAGATTTTAATTTAGTTGGGCTTAGTGGTTAAGTAATAAAAATGGCCTACAAAGAAATTTTAGTTAGGGTTAAGTTAGCTTTAAAAAAAATATTTAAATATGAAGATTACTATTCATCTTTTTCCCAAAGAAAACCCTAAACCTAAACCTCCTAACCATAGCCGCCACCAATCGGCGCCTCCTCCCTTTGCCCTCAYCGATACTGGCCTTCCTACCCTCTTTCTCTCTCTCTCATTTCCTCTATCGATGCCAAATGCCACTCCATCTCCTCCGTTCTCGTCAAAGACTAGGCGCCCAAGCAACTTGGCACCCARACTCCCGATGACTCGATGCCCAGATGCCCAGGCGACCTGACGCCCAGGTGACCAGTGCCCAAGGGCCCCGATGCCCACGATCGGATGCCCAGGCACCCCGGCGACTAGGAGCCTAGGCGATCAAGCACCGTGTGCCTTCCGCTTAAGCTAGTAGCGCGTGTACAGCACTTGCGCTACTAGGACCGCAGTTCGCACGCCTGGAGCATATTTCCTTCCCGAGCATGATTGACGCCATTATATTTTAGACTCGATGCCACACCTAAGGTTCGAGATTCGAGGTGAATCCTTAGTTTCTTTATTTAAATTAACCGAATGACCTAGGTTTTATATTATGTAATAATAATTAAGGAAAAATATGAAATATGTTTAATTGAAATTTAAGTTAGTATGATTAAGTAAAAGGAGGATATAATCCTAAAAATATATTGGAATATAATTTTGGGGTGAAATTTAGGATTGTATAATAAAATAATGTATATTGTGATTATGATTATTATTGTTATTTTAAGAACAAATTAGGAGTCATGAAATTAAATTGTACTATTAGTAGTTCGATTTTTATTGACATGAAAATTCATTTTGAGAAATTATTAGTTAAGGTTACCACAGGAAAAATGATAAAGGTATTAACGGTAAACACATGTGTTAAATGAATATGTTTGGTTAAACAAGTCTCAAATGAATATCCTTTGTGTAATAATATTAGGATACTGTGGCATATTAATGTCGTAAGCAACCAAGGCACCCCGCTAAYGACTTAAATAAAACTTTACTAAGGACTACAAGTAAATAAATTCTCACATTCTCATTAACGCATATGAATTGTTGTTATAATTAAATTGCTCTTAGATGAATTGAATGTGTATTGAATCTGAGTTCTATATAAGTAAATTCCGACATTCTCATTTAGTGATGATGCAATTGTGTTGTTATTATGATTGAATCTGCTTATGTGAATTAAATGTGAATTGATAATTGCTCTTATGTGTTATAATGTGATATTACTTCCAGTATGTAAATTTTTTTACTCATTGACATGTTAGAAATTTTAAGTTAAGGAATCATGTAGTCCATGAGTATGTAGATTGCAGTAGTTGCATATTTCTTGTATAGACATAATCATACATTTCAAGAAAGGAAATATTTTTAAAGAATGAAATTTGGAAAAGTAAATGTTTTGAGGAATGAAGTTTTTAAAGATGTTATTTTTATGATGAATGGTTTCCAAACGTTAAGGATTTTGAAAAAGGGGTGTAAAATCTAGCCACGAAAGATGTGGGTGGAAATGGGGCGTGGAGGACCGGCGCACTTGAACTGACCCTTTGGAAGGGTAGGGAAATGTAATGTTCACCTCTTTGGAGGTGAAAAKATGAAAGAAAAAGTAAAGGAATGTTAACCGCTTTGCGGTTCTACAGGTAGAAATGTAATCGAGTTCYGAATAACAAATGGCCCACTGYAGAGCTTAATGGCTAGGCATTACATGAAGTGAGTTCACGAGTTTAAAGGAATGGAAATGTTTGAAAAGTTCTTACATTTTGAAAGAAAACTTTTTATGAGAAAGTTTATGAAATGGAAATGTTTAGAAAGCTTTTATTCAGAAAGTAAAATTTTATAACTTATGACATGTAGGGCATTATTCATGCATTCATGCATGACATTTGCTTATTGAGCTTAGTAGCTCACCCCATATTTCCTTATTTTACGTTTCAGGTGATGATTAACCAGATAGTGCACGGAGATCGTTTGGGAGTAGAGTTTGATACCCAAGAGTCCTTTTGTTAATTAAATTTTTTATTTATTTATGAACTTGKTGAAAGTGTAAAATTTACTCCTTTATTGTCAAAAGCTTCCGCTGAAATTTTAAATATATGAGAATTAAGTCAGTAACATTCCTGGATTAGGGTAGTTTCTGATGTGGGGGTGYTACATTTATAGCCCAATCARCCTCTTTACTTCCAGCCTAGAGTTTTGATAGAAATTTTGATAGAGGTTCCTCTGATATTTTAGGTCCAATCYGACTAAGTGATCAATTCACTTGAAAAATAAGCATCTAATAGTATTTATTAGATTCATAAAACTCCACCTAATATACTCAAATAGATAGAATCAACAATAAACAAGGGTATGAAGGTCATGACCTAAAGATTACTCAAAAAATCAGCAAGTAAATTTTGGATGGATGGAATATGAAGGTTTAGTGAAAATAAGAGGTTAATAATGTCAAATTTTCTCTTCAAGAATCCCTTCTCACCCTCTTTCTTTCTTTCTCMCAACTCTCTTGTAACACCCCCAGATTAGGAACCTTATCCTAACTTGGGAATGTCACCATTTACTCACTGACACGAATTTGTAGAAGCTCAAAAGAATTTAAACCAAATAAGAAATACTTAATAATAAACAAAAACCATTCTAGTCAACAACCATCTTAATCCATAACATTCATTTAAATTAACTTCAGGGTATCATGGTTTGCCCACAAGTGACCTCCTTGCACCATCTGGCTACACATCATCTGGATGCAAAATAAGAGAAAAGTAATAAGCTATAAAACCCAGTAAGTAAATCTCATGCATGAATGCATGAACATACCCTAAATGCCACGACTTATAAAATCTCATTTTCTCAATGAAAACCTTCAAAACATTTCCATCTCGTAACCTTTTACAAAATCTTTCCTTTCAAAATGCATAACTTGTAAAACATTTTCCTTCCATTTCATTCGTGAGCTCACTGAGTGTAACACCTAGCCATTAGGCTTGCAGTGGGATATTCTTATTTGGAACCCCTAGAGATATAGTAATATGGAGAAGACAAAATTGTTTCAAGCACTAACAGAACTGGAAGCGCCCTTTCTTTCAAAGAGAGGAGGGCAGGTTATTACGGCATTCCCGTAGCAATTGGGGTTATGGATTTTCAGTTTWTGGGGGGTAGTATGGGATCCGTAGTCGGGGAAAAAATCACCCGTTTGATTGAGTACRCTTCCAGTTCTGTCGGTGCTTGAAACAATTTTGTCTTCTCGGTATTACTATATCTCTGAGTCAATAATTTTATATGAGAAACTACTGAACTCAATCACTTGCTGCCGTTACATTCCTACTGGTAGTAATACAGAGTGGTTAACATTCTTTCATCTCTTCACCTCTCCGAGGTGAATCATTACCTACCCTCCCCGAGGGTAGGGTCGGGTGCGTCGGTTCCCCACGCCCCATTTCCCACTCACATCCTTCATGGCTAGGTTTACATTCCCTTCTGAAAACTTTAACAATTTCCTTTAAAATCTTATTCCTAAACCATTCACTTTCCTAAATATGTGAATGGCTCATGTCAGAAGTGATTTAGAACCCTAACTACATGCCCATGGCATGAAATGCATACAACCGTATATAACATATTATTCGACAAACAGTACAAGATATGAAATAATATATAATATATCATTCKACATAAAAGAAATAYAGGATATAAACACATGTAACATTCCACACAATTTACACACCTCAAAATACAATCCTATAYACAACATATTAGACTAATTAAAAGAGTTCAATTACATTCATTCATAACATTAATGAGATGTGAGGATTTACTTACATAGAACTCAGATTCAATAACAATCACACATATACATTAATGAGAATGTGAGAGTTTACTTACATAGAACTCAGACTCAATACATATTCAATTCACGTAAGAGCAATTATAACCACAACATATATATGTTTATGGGAATGTGAGAATTCACTTACCCRAAGTCCTTTACGTTAAAGGGTTCTTATTTAAGTCGCAAAATGAAATCCTTYGACCATTCTCAACGTTAAGGCAATCAAAATGACCTAATTTTGATTACAGAAGGAAAGTCAATTTAGTACAACTGTCCCAACTTAGATATTCAATGTTTATTCCAACAATGTCATTTGCCAATTATTAATCCATTCTTAGTTCCTACATTATCAATTATCACGTCTTTTTAAGGTTACAATTTAAATTCCTTACCTCGGGTATTAAACCTAATTTACGTTCTCCCACAATTTTACTTTAGAATATAATTTCATAGGTCATAAATTTCAATATTGATTAATAATGTTTTCACCTTTTAAGTCACAAAGTACAAGTGTCTCAGGAATGGTAATGGGTCCTCGGGCGTGCGCTCAAGAGGCGCGTGCAACAGCCTGGGTGTTCGGATGTGGGGYGCTGGGCGCCTGCTGGGCGCCTGTTGTTGGGCACTCCCAGCTTTGGAAACTAGCAAATAGCCAGCCTAAAGAAAAACCCAGCAACAAACAGCCTACAACAGGCTAGATTTCGATGAACTCTGGTGACGAGTAGAATAACAATGGCATCTGTTTGGACTTGGCCGGTCTGGTAGCGCGCAATCGGTAGTGGCGGCTTGCTGGAACACCACGAGGCAACGTGCAAAGAGGACGGCAATGACTCTTGTAGTTTTGGTAGTGACAACCGAGGATTTGGCATCCCTTTTCAAGCAGCCAGCAGAGGAGGAGGAGGWGAAGAAGATGAAGGCAGATCTGGGAAGATCCAGTCGATGAGTAGTTTCCCGAGGAGATCAGCTACCAACCGTAGCAACTCCACCCAGAAGACATTTGGTCAAGTCGCAAAGCAACRTCGACGGTGATCGGTGAGCAAGAYAACAGCGAGCAGAYGCGGTGGGGCGGGAGAGATCTGACCTGTAGGTCAAGGCCCAAATAGACGAGCGCTCCTTGTTCTGGTCGAAGCCAACATGTTGGAAGCACCCCGTCGAGTTGCGATCTCTAACACCAGTGCTCATCCGGTCGTGCTAAGGTCCCGCAACAATGAGCAGCAAAGCGGTGACTGAGGTGGCAGCAATAARTACCGGCAAGTTTCGATTTTAGGCARCGGGCAACGTGCAGGTCCAATGTTCGAACTGAGCCACGAGGGAAGATCCAGATTAGCATGATAGCTCTAGAAATTTCGACGACAAAGCTRYGCCGGGCAGGAGRAAGAGGAGAGAAGAAGAAACGATGTGGTTGCTATGAGGGTCAAGAGGATGGCAGYGGTTGAGGGAGGAAAAGGGGGTGCGAGCAGTATGATTTCTGGGAGTGAGGGCGGCAGCAGGTAGGGTTTGAGAGTGGGCGGCGGTATAAAGGGGAGGAAGATGAAGAAGACTTAGGGTTTGTTTTTTTTCTTTTAAAAACTTGGGTCCCTAACCCAAATTTTTCGGGCCTTCCCATCCATAACTAATCCAAATTCATTAAATTAAATTCAACGGGCTTTCTTTTGGATAAAAATCTAGTTTTTCGAATGAAAATGAATAAGCCTAACAAGTTGAGCCTCTAACCAACCAAGGGCCCTAATCCGACAAATAGGATAATTTTGCACTTATTAACTTACAATTAAAACATTAACCATATAGAATTTTATCGAACCCTAGTTGGCTCACAGATTTCTCATGATCAAATAAAAATCCATAAAAAGAAATCTCGGGTATTACATCTCCTTTTTTAGATGATGAATTCTTCCTAATCTAATCCTTTCAAAAAATGTCATTTTTCTCCCATTCTATCATTGTAAAAAATAATATAAGCTCATTTCTATCAAAAAAGGGTCAGGATTTCCCTCGTTTCTAATGAGAGGGTCATAAACCATTTTTTTGACTTACCTTTAGATTATGAGATGAGAGCATAAGAAGTTATAGCCAGGTTGTGTAAGAATTAGATGCAAAGCATTTCYAACCTGGAGGGGGGTAATATGGAGCATTAAAACATATACTCCCCCATGAAAGAGGGATTAATTGCGCTTTTAAAATTATTTCTAGCAAATATAAAGCTTTCATTGGTGGGTGCAATAAATACTAAGTGTATTTATGAACAATAAAAGCTACTGCAACTGTAACACCTTCAGATTGGAAACTTTATCCTAACCCGAAAATGTCACCATTTACTCGCTCTCACATAAAATTTGCGAAAATTGGGGAAAATAAATATCTTGAAACTTTAAATAGAAAAGAGATTTTACAAAAAAAATTAAATATTTTAATACAAAAGGTTTATAAAAATTTCAACAGAGTTTCCTCTGTAATATCAGCATTTATCCCCTGTATCAAATCAGAAAATTCCACAACAACATTTTCATACTYATATATAAATAACTCGAAATCCCAACAACCTYCAAAACTCATCAACCAAGAAAATACTCCTTTAAATTACAATCTAAAGATAATTTAAAAGAATAAATTAATGGACGAACAAATAAATAAATGAATGAGTACATGATTAAAGATTTCCCTATGAAATGACTTCCATTATTCAACAAGAATTTATTTCAAAACAAGACACTCGGGTTTATCAAGTATGCACCTAAGCAACCTCCATGCACTATCTGGCTACTCATCCCCTAAAATGCAAAATGAGGGGGAAAGGGGTGAGCTACAAAGCTTACTAAGTAAATTCCAAATGCATGAATGCATATGACATGCGTTATTTGYTATAAATTTCAAAATTCATTTCGTCTAAGTTCTCTAAAGTTTTTCCTTTCTAACGTGAGCTCACTTGGTGTATCGCCTAGCCATTAACGTTGCAATGGGCTAATATCTTTGGAACCAGATAAATTTCTACCGGTAGAACCGTCATGTGGTTAACATTCATTAACATTTCATTTTCCTTTCGGCTCATCAGAGGTACATTTTCGTTTCATTTCCACCCTACAAAGAGGGTTAGGCCGGTACGCCGATCCCCACGCCCTATTTTCCACTCATATCTTTCATGGCTTAGGCTTATACCCTTTTTTTCATTTCCTAACTTTCAAAATTCAATTCCATTAGCACACTTAGCCTTTAACTCATTTCCCTTATCAAACCATGAATATGCAAACTTCCCCACGAAAAATGCATCATGATAATGAAATGAACATGAAGCARTGTTCTAACGTGAAAATAAATAGCATTMTCACAAATTTACTTCCACATAATCACATAGTAAACATACTAGAACAATTAACATACACCAGATTACATYCGAAATAGAAGTCCATATGAAAAGATAAAATTTACTTTCATGAAGTCTTTAATGTTAGAGTTCCACCTTAATGTAAAACGGAGTCCATATGTTATAGAAATATCCTAATTATTATTGCAAAAGGAAAATTCATTTAACAAGATTATTTGAATTTAAAACATTACATCTATCATACGAATGTCACTCACCCATATTAACCCGTGCTTAATTTCCACATCAAAAACAATAACATTCCCAAGGGTATAACTTATTTCATGGCTTTCTACTATCCCTAACAATGACAAATGATAACACCAAACATAATACATTTCTAAGTAAACACATTCCTCAAACTAATTACATTCCACCTTAAATTATGTATACACTTAATCTATGTTTCCCACAATCATCAATATAGAACACAATTAAAATGAATCATTTGATTAATGAGATTGTAGGAATAATTGTTTCACTTTTAATATGACAGATCCTAAGTGTGGTGCATGGAGCTACGTTGCACCTCGGGTGTGCGAAATGGATGGCGAACAATAGCTCTGGTCGCGCACGGTGCCTGATCGCCTGGGCAATTGGTTACCTAAGCGCCTAAGCATCTGGTTGCTGGGTGCCTGGTTGCTTAGGCGCTTGGTCGCCTGGCCGAACTTAGCTAATCAAAACTGAAACTCTATTTCCAATTGAGCTTTCGGTGACTGGTTGGTTTGGCGAACAGTCTGAGTGGGGCGCTGTGAGCTCCAGCCRAGCAGCGGCACCGGATGAGGAGGGTTGGTTGAGCTCAGATCTGGGATGCAGGTCCAGCGGYGTTCAGTAGTTCGGCTTGGGYGAGCAGGCAGCTCRATGACTATGAAGCGAGTAGATCTGAGTAAACCGATRCACTGGCGACAGGTGAGCACAGTTCGAACAGCGGCGAACGCCAGCAAGGATTTGGATGAGCAGCGACAATCAGTAGGTAGACTACCCGGTGGTAAGATCTCCAGGGAATGATTCGAGTAGTGGCATAGAGCATGGAAGGAAACTGCTGGCTAGTGGAGTAGTACTCCAATGGCGAACTCGGATTGAACTTGAAGGACGAGCGGCGAGATCATCTCTCTTTCGAGCAGCTAGGTCGAGTTCATCAAGAGGGATCTGCTCCATGCAGATCTAGTGAGCGGCGAAAATTGTAGAGAAATGGCGGCGACGAGGATGCCAAACGGCGTTAGAAAAGGGAGAAGACAGGTGGCGATGGCGGGGAGGGGTGGTTGGAGGAAGAGAGGGGGGTGGCGGTGTTAGCCTAGTTACATAATTAGGGTTTCTTTCTTTTTAAAATTAGGCTTGGGCCCAAACAAAACTTCTTTTGGGCCTCCTAATCCCATAMCCAACTAAGCTCGATAAATTAAATTCTACGGGCTTTCTTTTAGGCCATAATTTAAAATTAAATTAGCTTTTGGTTTCAATAAGGAACGAATGGGCTCTAATGGGTCGGACTTAGATTAATTAACTGAAACATTCTAATTCAAATTGCATGGTAAATTCCATATTTAAATAAATATACTCTCACATAAATGCATAAATAAACAATAATAACATAGATAATTTATTAAACCCTAAATGGCACATAAGTGTTACGGTCATATAAAAATTCGTGAAAATGGAAAATAAAATTCTAGGTATTACAACAACTAATTTAAAGCAAAAGCAAATAAAGAGAGACAAGCACAAGGAATGCACAAGTTATAGTGGTTTAATTTTCCCTGAAATCTACATTCATGACCTAGGGTCGCACATCTTTACRATTTTCAAATCCACTAAACAAAAGTTATAAAGACGTTTTACCCAAAGCGTTCACCAGAAAATAGGTTTTACACACGACAACCCCTTTTACACAAAGGGTTCATCCACCAAATGGGTTTTGCACAACAACCCCTATACAACCTCAAGGTTCCCCTTTCAATAAAGGTTTCCTAGACAACGCTAAAGAATTCCTTGCAGTTTTGGAATAGAATGATCAATGAATGCTTTTGAAGATGTTCTCATGATGATAGCTTTGGATTTCAAAATTGTTGATGTCAAAGAAAACTCTATAATTTTTATACTCTCTAAAGTACTATTAAGAAAAAGATCTATTTTTGAATTTGTGTGCTTATAGTTCGGACATCCGAACTAGAATAGAGGAGTACCCGAAGTGTTATCCAGACCTTTACGGAAAGATATTGAACTTAACATCAGGATTATTTAGATGTCCAAATGGAATGTCTAAACATTCTTTAGACGTTGCAACAGGAGGTATTTGGAAGTACAATGTCAAACATGACATTGTGTCAAGCCCCATTGGAAGATACTCAGTAGAAAACATAAACTAGCTTCAAATGGCCAAGGCAAGCACAAGCCTTGAGTCTAAACTAAGTTCAGACGCAGTGCCAGGGAACCTTCGAACATCTGAACAAAAGCCATGTTTCATCCTAGCCTTCATCAAAGGATTTTAGATTTACAATCTTTGTACTTAGTGTAATGCCCGAGATTTATTTTTCATTTTTATGAACTTTATATACTTATATAATTTATATTCTAATTCACTAAWTAGTTAYATTCATAATTTTAGTGATTTGATTATTTTGCAGTGGAAGGACTTGAAGGCCGTAACGTTTGATGTGCCAATTAGAAATAAATTATTATTTCTGTGACTGGTTATTTATTTATGTATTATTGTGTGAGTATATCTATTTAAATGAGAGATTTTATTAGTTTACTTTAATTATAAATATTTAGTTAATTAATTTAGACTTGACCCATTAGAATCTATTCTCTTCTTATCCAAATCTAAAACCAAATTTAAAGTTTGATTTTGGGCGAAAAGAAAACTAATAGATCTTAATTTAGTTGGACTTAGTTGTTAAGGAATAAAAATGGCCCACGAAGGAATTTTGGTTAGGGCTAAGTTAGCGTTATATATATATATATATACTCGAAGAAGATGACTGTTCATCTTCTTCCTTAAACATAAACCCTAATCCCCTTTCCCCTGCCGTCTCCTCCCTTTGCCCTCACTGATGCCAGCCTTCCCTCTCTCTTTCTCTCTCTCTATTCTCTACCGATGTTGGATGCCGCTCCATCTCCTTTGTTCTCATCACTGTCAYGCGATTAGGCACTTAGGTGACCAGGCGACTAGGCACCCCAGTGACCAGGCCCCGAGGCGACCTGGTGACTAGACAATGTGCACCGTCCACTCGAATCAGTGGCACACACGCCGTCTGTTTGCGACCAAGCCACTGTTCGTCCTTGTTCGCATGCCTGGAGGGCATTTTTTTGAAAATAGACACTATTACATYTTAGACTCAATACCACACTTAAGGTTTGGGATTCAAAGTGAATCCTTAGTTTCTTCATTTAAATTAATGGAATGGCCTAGGTTTGTATTATATAATAATATTTAAGGAAAGATATAGAATATATTTAACGTGGAATTTAAATTAGTACGATTAAGTAAAAGAGGTATATAATTCTTAGAAATATGTTAGAATATAATTTTAGGTAAATTTAAGGTTTGTATAATAAGTAATATATTATGTTATGATTATTATTGTTGTTTTAAGAATGATTAGGAGTCATGAAATTAAATTATAATATTCGTAGTTCGATTTTAGTTGACATGGAAATTAAACTCGAAAATTATTGGTTAATGTCACCCATAGGAAAAATGATGAACATATTAATGGAGAACACTTATGTTAAATGAATATTCTTTGTGTAACAATATTAGGAAACTTTTGGCACATTGACGTTGTGGGCAACCAAGGCACCGCCTAGCGATTTAACCAAATTTACTAAGGATTTCCAGTAAGTAAATCACCACAATCTCATTAATTATGATACGAGTGTATTGTTGTTATGATTGAATCTCTCTATGTGAATTGAATRTGAGTTCATGGTTATAATTGGATTGCTTTTATATGATATGGTTTATGGTTTTATTTCAAGTATGTGAATTTTTCTACTTGATGACATGTTGGGAAGTTTAAGTTCAGAGTTTATGTGATTCGTGTTCACGTGCATATAGTCTATAGTATTTTGCACAAATTTTTGGCATGGGCATAATCATGCATTTAAGAAAGCAAATGTTTTTAAAGAATGGAGTTTGGAAAAGAAAATGGTTTGAGGAATGAAGTTTTGGAAGGACGTGATTTTTATGTTAAATGGTTTCAAACGTAAAGAATTTTGAAAAGGGGTGTAAAGCCTAGACCATGAAAGGTGCGAGTGGGAAATGGGGTGCGGGGACCAGCGCACCCGACCTAACCCTCTTGTAAGGTGGGAATTCATATGTTATTCACCTCTTAGTTCAAGAAAAGATTAAGTTATGTTAAACGCTTTACGGTTCTACCGGTAGAATGTGATTAGATTCCAAATAATAACTGCCCAATGTAGAGCTTAATGGCTAGGCATTACACCAAGTGAGTCCACGATTTTATGAAACGAAAATGTTTGAAAAGTTKTGACAAAGTAAATTTTTGAACATCATGACATATAGTGCATTAATACATGTATTCATGCATGGGATTTACTTACTGAGCTTAGTAGCTCATCCCATATTTTCTTCTTTTACATTTCAGGTAATGACTAGCCAGATGGTGTGTGAATATCATTTGGAAGCAGGTTTGATACCCAAGAGTCATTGATGATTATTTAAATTTCCCTCTAGTAGTTCCTGATCTAYGACCTCCCTCTTTCCTGCTCCTTTTTGAGATTGCTCTTTTGCTAGCGCGTGGATTCATTCTGACTATTGCACCAAATGGACTGACTCATAGGCTTGCTTATTACTTTATGGAGATAGGGTAGGGCAAGAATGATTTTATCCTGGGGAACTAGAGGGTTAGCTTCCATTAATAGCTCTAGCAAGAGTGAATAACTCTAAACCCTTGCTTATGATATCTCCTGGGTGCTGACTTACTATAGAACCGATAGGCTTCGTTGATTACCTCAACTCAAACTGAAAGGGAATTGAATGTTTAAATTTCTATTAGTTTATTTTCAAAAGCTTCCTTGGATTTTAAATATATGAGTATTTAGCTGGTAATTTATATTATTGGGATTTGAGATGATTTCATTATATGTGGAATATTAGAATGTTTGGTGGGAAACTTTTTGATTGTTTACAGGGTAGATATGTTGATATTACAGAGGAAACTTTGTTGAAATTTTACAAAACCTTTTTGTATTAAAATATCCAAATTTTTGTTTTTCCAATTTTCACAGTATATGTAAAAGTAAATGGGCAACATTCTCGGGTTATGACAGTTTCTAATATGGGGGTGTTACTCTTAGGAAATCCGAAGTAACAAGGTCCTAAGTACAAAATGTACATTATTCGACTCAAAGTGTTTACCTCAAGTATAAGGAATCCAAGTTATATTGAAAAGGATACAGTAGAGTATCAGACCCGCAAGGATAGATTAACTCATTTTCGTAGTTTAGGTAACATAATTGAAGAAGCTAGACTTATGCATATGCTACCATTTACATGTCACTAAGCCTCTTAGCCTCATGGTGACTACAAACACAAGTTTATCTTCAAGTYAATTTTTGAGAATTTTCAAAAATCCTAATGTCTACAAATATATAAACAAAGCAAAAGTAAACTAGATTTTATCGAATGGAAATACTAAGGATACCAAAACCAACATTATAACAACCAACCAAATTCTATAGAAAATCATTAAACTCTTCAAACCAATTTAACTCTTAGTTCCCCTCTCGATTACAGTAGATACATGCTCTTTGCTTATACAAGCTAGACTCTCTGAAATGCTAAGTTTCTTACCCAAGATACATGCTTAGATTGGTTACAATGTCAAACATATAGAGGTAAGTGCAATACACTCAATCTATGAGTGAATCAAACTATACAAAACCTTCTTGATAACCCTTGCAGAGTTATACCATAGCCACACATGCTTAAATATATTAAGGCTAGCTAAACCCTAACACATYTTTTGTGAAATCACTTCTCAAAGATAAATTAGTGAAGTCCATAAAAGAAAATGACAATACAAAATGATTATAGTATACTTGAATCACAAGACATTCAACATTTGACTAGAAGTTTAAATTATATCATTGGCTAAGGTATAGCATTAACCCTAATTAAAGTGACTACTCACACATAGTAACAATACCTAATAGCATTACTATGAATAAATATGTCAAGAATAACAAGATTGAGGGTAGGAAATGCTCAAGAAATGGTTGCTTCAAAGAGATGAAGAACAATGAAAATGCAAATCGTGGAGCATGTTCTCCCTATCCGACCAATTGATTCTCTTCAACTTTCAATAGAGGTGAGCCATGGTAGTGTACTAAAATGTGAATGGTGGAGATTATATTTGGTTTTGTAACACCCCCAGATAAAGAATTGTCCTAAGCCGAGAGTATTACTAACCTTACTCCTAATCATATCAAACACTGTAGGAAACCAAAGAGATCTTAACACTTGACTAAAGAGGTTTATAAAAATTTGTACAGAGTTTCCATTGTAATTTCATAATCTACCCCTGTATACATTCAAGGACCTCAAACATTTTCAATAACCGTAAACAACATGCATTCCAACCCAATATGTAGTACTCGAGATTTTACTTTCTATAAATTTTATAAATTTTGTATGGTCATACAATTATGTGTGCCAACTAGGGTAGGATAATTTTCTATGTAGTTGTTGTTTAATTGTACGTTTAATAAGTATGAGATTATCGTGTTAATCGAATGAAGGTCCTAAGTTGGTTAGAGRCTTGACTTGTTGGGCCTATTTGTTTCTCAGTTGGAAACTAGATTTATATTGAAAGAAAGGACCGTAGAATTTAATTTAATGGACTGGGTTAGTTATGGAATGGGAAGGCCCGAAGGATTTCGGTTAGGGCACAAGTTAAAAAAAGGGAAAAAAAAGGAAAAGAAACCCTAAACCTTCTTTTTCCTCTCCATTACTGYTGCCGCCGTCCTTACAGCTGCTGCCATTCCTCCCCACCCTTCATCCCATAAATCCTGCCGTTCACACAGCCTCTTTTTACCCCTACACTCGCCGCCTCTTCCTCTCTCTTTCTTCTCTCTTCTTTTCTCTCTCCTCCTTCTCTTCCTGTCAACAGTCACATGCTCCCTGCCGCATATGGTGATTGGGATCTGCAACGGCGAGTTAATTGCGGCGACACCTCTTTTACCGGCCTAAGCCTTGCAGATCTGAAGACATGGCGACCTTTCTGCTCTTTGGTTTCACTGTAAGCCCCTATTCAAGCTAGACTGCCACTGCTCGTTCTCCATCTCCACCCCTCGACTCCATATGTTGAGAGAGAGTGTTACCTTGAGATCGTCTCTTCTGTTGTTTACTATTATAACTCTGCATGTTCATTCTCATGATGTTGTAACAACGGCATACTTCACTTCTTCATGGAGTCCAAGTCATGTCGAATTATTATATCTATGTGCGACTTCGAGCCCAATCTGAACCTGCTAGGTCGACCAAGATCACCTGTAGCGCGACTAGCTGCGGCGCGTGCACTACCTGAGCACCTATGCCCGGCGCAAGGCCCACTTCCGCAACACTTGGAGTTGTTAATTAAAGGGGAACATTACCTGATTCGCAGATCTAAGCTGGTGTATAATGAATAAAAATTAAATATCTAAGCTTGGACAATCCGTGCTAAATGACTTTCCTTTTGTAAATCCCACAATTAGGTCATTTTCGAGCTGCATTGACATTGAGACAGTCAAGGCGATTGCCATTTTTTGCAATTTAAATAGGAAAACCTTTAACGTAAAAGACTCCAAATAAGTAAAATTCGTTACATTTCATTAACGTATATGTATTGAGCTTCTAAAATTCCTTTTTGGTAAATTAAATGTGTTATCTACGAGTTCTATATAAGCTAAATCCCCGTAATCTCCTACCTTTTTTCCTTGTGTTATATATGTCGGTGGTTGTATGACTGTGTTATGAAATGTGTGAGATTGTGTGGAATGTTTTCACGCTGGATTTTATATCTTGCTACCGTTATTATGTTGAATGGTATTTTGATACAGTTGTATGATTACTTCATGTCATGCGGCATGTAGTATAGTATTCTACATTCATTCCTGGCATGAGCCAATTTAACATTTAGAAAGCGAATGGTTTAGAAATGAATTTTGAAAGAGAATGAAATTGTATAAATGTATTTTGTTCAGAAAAAATGTTAAATGTTTTGAAAGAGTGTAAACCTAGCCAGAAAGATGGAGTGGAAATGGGCCATGGGGACCGCGCCACCAACCCAACCCTCTTGGCAGGGTATAGGGAGATACGTAAATGTTCACCGCGTTGGAGATGAAAAGATGAAAAGAAAAGTAAAGAAATGTTAACTGCTTTGCAGTTCTATCGATAGAAATTGTAATCCGGTTCCAAGAATAATGGCCCACTGCAAGCTTAATAGCTGCATTACACTAAGTAAGCTCACGACTATAATGAAATTGAAGGTTTTACAAAGTTCTTACATTTGAAAGGAAAGATTTTATGAAAAGATATGAAATGGAAATGTTTAGTAAGTTTTCATTGAGAAAAAGTGAAATTTATAATTTATGACATGTGTGCATTATTCAAGTATTCCATCATGAGATTTGCTTACTGAACTTTATAGCCCATCTCCAATTTCCTTCATTCTGCATTTCAGGTGATGTGCAGCCAGGAAGTTGCTTGTGGGCTGGCCTTGATACGCCGAAGCTTTTTTGTTTTTAAAAATAAATTATACTGAATAAGATAGATGGTTGACTAGAATGGTTTTGTATGTTATTAAGATATTTCTTATTTGGTTTAGCTAATAGTGCTTTAAATTCTTTTGGTTTCCACAAATTTCAGTTTTGATAAATGTTAGATTGGTAAAAGATCTGTTGGAATACATTACTTATCATATTGGATGTTTGTTGGTTTGGAATGCATGTTGTTTATGGGTGTTGAAACTTTGAGAACCTTTGAATGTACACAGGGGGTAGTTATTGAAATTACAGAGGAAACTCTGCCAAATGTTTATAAAACTGTTTAGTTAAAGGTTCATATTTCATTTTATTCCATACAGTGGTTGATAGGACTATGAGTAAGGTAATGTAATATAGTTCCTAATTTTGGGGTGTTACACAATAAATACCAATTATAATAAATAATGCATTCCAACCATCCATTACCAACCTAACATTTACCAGAACTGAAATTTGCGAAACTTGAAAGAATTTAAAACACAATTAGTTAAACAAATAAAGAAATATCTTGAACAACACATAAAACCTCTCTAGTCGACTCTTTATCTTATTTACTAAACATTTATTTAAATAGCACTTCGGGGTATCAAAGCTTGCCCACAGGTGACCTCCATGCACCATCTAGCTACGTATTACCTGAAATGCAGAATGAAGGAAATGGAATGAGTCTATAAAGCTCAATAAGCAAATCTCATGCATGAATGTATGTGAAATGCACTATATGTTACAAATTCATAGTTCACTTCCTCAATAAAACTTTCTGAATACTTTCATAAAATTTCCATTTCAAAATGTAAGAACTTGTAAAAACCTTTACATTTCATTGAAGTCGTGAGCTCACTTAGTGTAACGCCTAGCCATTAAGCTTGCAGTGGGCCATTATTCTTTGGAACCCGATCATAGTTCCTACCGATAGAACCGCAATACGGTTAACATCACTTAACTTTTCGTTTCATCTTTTCAGCTCCCAAGAGGTGAATGTTACTTATCTCCCTACCTTACAATAGGGTTGGGTCCGGTGCGCCGGTCCTGCATGCCCCATTTCCCACTCACATCTTTCATGGCTATGTTTACACTCCTGTCCAAAATCTTATCATTTTCCTGATAATAATTCATTTATAAAATTTCATTTCCTTTAAAATTTTATTTTCTGAACCCTTCGTTTTTGCAATGTACGAATGGCTCATGCTGGAAATGATGTAGAATGCTATAACTACATGCCCATGACATGAACTATATAAAAYTGTATATAAATACTATTCAACACAATAACAGTACAAAATATATATATCACRTGAAATCATTCAATACARTCATAACACATTTCATACCACAAAAGAAAAAGTAGGGGGATGGAGATTCACTTAYATAGAACTCATATTCAATACACATTCAATTTACCTAAGAGAAATTTAAAAACATCAATACATATGCGTTAATGAGAATGTGAGAATTTACTTAAATAGAGTCYTTTACGTCAAAATTCTTATTTAAATTGCATAGTGGAGTCCCTCGACCGTTCTCAATGTCAATGTGCTCAAAAATGACCTAATTGTGATTACAAAAGAAAGTCCATTTAATATGATTGTCCAAGCTTAAATATTTACCACTTGTTCCATGAACGTCATTTACCAATTTTTAATTCATACTTCATTCCCACATCACCAAATCATAACATTCTTAAAGGTATAACTTAAACTCCTTAGTTTGGGTATTAAACCTAATCTATGTTCTCCCACAATTTCACTTTAGGACATAATTACATAAGTCATAAATTTTCAATATCGGATAGTAATATTTTCACCTTTAAATCAACAAACTCTAAGTGTTGCGGAAGTAGCATTGCGCCTTGGGCGTGTGCTCATGCAGCGCACGCGCAATAGCCTTGGTCGTGCACGGTGCCTGGTCACCTTAGCGTACCAGTCGCTGGGTGTCTGGGTGCCTGGTTGCTGAGCCCCTGATGGCCTTCGAAGACCCTGGCTCCAGGCCGGACTCAATTGAGCAGTATTGAAACCTGGYGCTCTATTTGGATYKAGCTTTCGGCGAGCAGTAATGAACTCCAGCAGCTCAGCAGCATTGCTGGTTAGTGGTTGGACCGCCGAGCTACATGGTTAGGATGCAGCCACGACGACACGCACATAGGTGGGCAATAGCTGGTCGGCAATGGTCTTCAATCCGAGCAGCAGGTGGAGATCTACAAATGATGGTAATTAGAAGTGCACTACTCACGAGCAAGAACACAGAACAGCAACGAGCGGCGTCGAGTGGCACACCTCTTTGAGCAATCGCAGATCTGATCTTGGTGTGGCTATGGCAGCCTCTGGTCGAGGAGAGGGAGAGAGAGAAAGGGAGAAGATAAGGGAGAGGAGGTGTAATACCTGAAATTTTTCTTTTATTAATTTTTGTTTGATCGTGTGAAATTGCGTGCCAATTAGGGTTGGATAATGTTCTATGTGGTTGTTGTTTAATTGTACGTTTAATAAGTATGTGATTATTATGTTAATCAAATGAGGGTCCTTGGTTGGTTAGAGGCTTGACTTGTCGRCCTATTTGTTTATCAGTCAGAAGCTAGACTTTTATCGAAAGAAGGATCCGTTGAAATTAATTTAATGGATTGGTTAGTTATGGATGGGACRGCCCGAAGGATTTGGGTTACAGCCTAAGTTAAAAAAAAGAAAAAAATATTAATTATGTCTACTGTTCATCCCCTTCCCCAAAAATCCAATCCAATCCTACCCGCCGCCGCTGCCCTCACTCCTAGAAAATTTCGGCTGCTACACTCACCGCCTCCCTTTCTCCCTCGGTCTACACGATGCCGCTCGTCGTGGTCTTTCCTCTTTCTTTCTTCTCTCTTCTTTCCATTCCTCTTTCCCTGCTGCGCATCTGATTGGATCTACAAGGGAGCTGATCGTGACAACTCTACACTGACTAGGCTTGCAGATCTGAAGGGACGTTGGACCCTTCTGCTCGTCGGTTCGCCTTAGCCTCGATTTAGCTAGGCCGCCACTGCTCGGTCCCCGTCTCCACCCGTTTTGACTCCGATGTGCTTGAGGCCATCTCACTGTTATTTGCTACCTGCACGTCCAAGTGGTTGTTCACGCTGGCTTTCCCTCACGATTCGTCTGCAACGCGACTGTATTGGAATTCTTTCTGCTTTAATCGCTCGACGAAGCTCATCACCCTGGCTACTGTCCAGATCTGCTGGTCCGTAGTTGCGGTCCGCCTAGATCTGCCATCTTCTTCTTCTCTGCTCGACCGGAGTTGCTATAGTGGCGCCAAGGTCTGATCTGTGCATCAGAACCACGACTGCTCGGAAAGCCTTGCCGTGCAACCACTGCTCGCCACTTGGCTGTCACATTCTGCTCTCTGTACTCGCTGCTCGCGTTGCCTAATAGATCCACCGTCTATAGCTAAGATTTTCTGCTCGCGGTGGATTAGATTTTGCTCTGTTGCTGCGTTGTCATTCAGCAAAGGCAATCTACGGCAGCAACAGGCATCCAGCAGCAAGCGCCTAGGAGCCTAGTAGGCGACCCAATGCCCAGGCGACTAGGCCTTGTGTGAGACCAGGGCTATGGCGCGTGCGCTGCTTAAGCGCACTCCCGAGGCCCAACACCGCTTTCGTGACACTTGGATTTTGTAGACTTAAAGGTGAAAATAGTACTTTTTGATATTGGAATTTATGACCTATGTACAGTTATGTCCTAAAGTGAATTGGTGGGAGAACATAGATTAGAGTTAATACCCGAGCTAAGGAGTTTAAATTGTACCTTTAAAAAACGTGATAATTGGTAATGTGGGAATTAGGTATAGATTAAAAATTGGCAAATGACATTTTTGGAATGAACATTGAATATCTAAGTTGGAATAATCGTACTAAATGAACTTTTTTTGTATAATCATAGTTAGGTCATTTTTGAGCCCATTGAYGTTGGAAACGGTCAAGGAATTCCATTTTTGCAATTTAAAATAAGAACTTTTTACGTGAAGGACTCCAAGTAAGTAAATTCTCTTTTTTCACTAACGCATTTGAATTGATGTACTTAGGTAAATTTAATGTGTTGTATATGAGATTCTATGCAAGTAAATCCCCATACCCGCCTAACCCACTTCATTTGTGTGTTTATTTGGATGGAAGGTATGAATTGTGTTATGAAATGCCGTTCATTTGTTAGAATGTTCTTACGTGTTTCATATCTTTGTACCGTTATTATGTTGAAGTTTAAAGAAATGAATTTTTGAAAGGGCATGAATTTTTATAAATATAACATGTTCAGGAAAAATGGTTAATTATTGGAAAAGAATGGTAAACCTAGCCATGAAAAGAATGAGTGGGGAAATGGGCATTGGGGGACCGGCGCACCCGAACCCCACCTTGACCCTGGTAGGGAAATATAATGTTCCACCTCTTGGGAAGGTGGAAATGATAAAAGGGAAAAGTAAATATTAAGTTAACAACCGCTTTGCTTTGCGGTTCTACCGGTAGAAATGTAATCGGGTTCCAAAGAATAATGGACCACTGCAGAGCTTAATGGCTAGGCGTTACACTCAGTGAGCTCACGACTATAATGAAATGAAAGGTTTTACATGACTTACATTTTGAAAGGAAAGATTTTATGGAAAGGTTATGAAATGGAAATGTTTAGAAATTTTTCATTGAAGAGGTGAGATTTTATAATTCATGACATGTAGGGCATATTCATGCATTAATGCATGAGATTTGCATACTGAGCTTTATACCTCATTCCATTTCTCTTATTCTGCATTTTAGGTGATGTGTAACCAGATGGTGCGAGAAGGTCGCTTGTGGGCAAACCATGATACCCTGAAGCATATTCCAAATAAATTTTATGGAAAAAGATAGTTATTTATTTAGAATGGTTTTTGCATATCATTAGGATATTTCTTATTTGGTTTAGCTAATTGYGTTYTAAGTTTTCTTGGTTTCTTCAAATTTCAGTTTGAMTAAATGTTAGGTTGGTAAAAGATTTGTTGGGGTATATTACTCATTATAATGCATGTTGTTAATGGATGTTGAAAATRTTGAGAACCTTTTGAATGTATGCAGGAGGTAATTATTGAAATTGCAGAGGAAACCCTGTCAAAATTTTATAAAACTTTTCGACAAGGGTTAATATTTCTTTTATTTCCTATAGTAAATTATTGTTTTGTGAGTAAGGTAATGTAATACTCACGGCTTAGGACAGTTCCTAATCTGGGGGTGTTACAGGAAGTGAGGCGATCAGCAGAGGGAAAGGGAGGAGGCAGTGTGAGCGGCAGGTTGGGTTYGGGGGAAAGGGTGGACGGCTGATTGTACGGCTAACTTAGGTTTCAAACTTGGGCCCTAACCTAAACACTTTGGGCCTTCCCATTCCATAACTAATCCAATCCATTAAATTAAATTCTACGGACCTTCTTTTCGGTAAAAATCTAATTTCCGAAWAAGAAACGAATAAGAATAACAAGTTGAGCCTCTAACCAACCAAGGACCCTCATTCGATTAACACGATAATCCTATACTTACTAAATGTACAATCAAATAATAACCACATAGAAAATTATCCAACCCTATTTGGCACACATAATCATACGATCATACAAAATTTACGAGAAGTAAAATCCTGTCTATTACAATACTCCACTCCATAAAATGAATTTTGTCCTCGAAATTTTCCTTGAAATAAATCTGGATATTTCTGCAGCATATGTTTCCCTGTCTCCCAGGTTGCTTTCTCAATGTCATGGTGTTGTAGCTGGACCCTAACAAGGCAAATTTCCTTGTTTCGAAGCTTCTTGGTACTAGTTTCGGGCATCTATACTGGTCATTCTTCTAAGATAAAAGTTAGGTTACAACCAANAGAGAACTTTAACTAGTGCTATTGTGTTCCTCCTCAATACTATTTACACCCTTTCCAATATTTCCACCGGCATCTCTTCGTAAGATAGGTTTTCACGAAAATCCAATGCTTCATAATTGAGAATATGGGAAGGATCGAAAACATATTTCCTTAGCATGGAAACACGAAACACATTATGTACACCTGAAAGGGTTGGTGGCAAAGGAACCCAATAGGCTAAGTTACTCACCCTTTCGAGGATCTCAAACRGTCCAACAAATTGAGGGCTCAACTTYCCCTCTTCCCAAATCTCATAATCCCTAAATTTCAAACTCAAACTGCTTCCTTCTCCTATCCGTATAACTTTTCTGTCTACTTTGAGCGATTTTCATCCGTTGATGAATCTTTCAACTGCCTCTACRGTATGTTGCACTATCTCAGGACCCAACAGCTTCCTCGCACCAACTTCATCGCAATGAATTGGCGACCTGCACTTCCTTCTGTAAAGAGCATCATAAGGGGCCATACCAATAGTAGCTTGATAGCTATTGTTATAGGAAAATTCCACCAAAGGAAGGAATTCATCCTAAGTTCCCTGAAAATCAATCACAAAAGCTCTCAGTATATCCTCCAAGATCTGATTCGTCCTCTCGGTCTGTCCATCTGTTTGTGGGTGAAAAGTGGTACTAAAATTCAATCGAGTACCCATAGCCTTATGTAAGCTCTTCCAAAATACARAAGTAAACCTTGGGTCACAATCGGACACAATGGACAGTGGGACACCATGAAGTCTGACAATCTCAGCCACATACAACTCCGCATATTTCTCCATACTATAGGTAGTCTTAACAGGCAGAAAGTATGCTGACCTCGTAAGACGATCCACAATCACCTAAATAGGATTATGTCCCTTCCTCTTCCAAGGTAACCCAACAATGAAATCCATATCAATGCACTCCCATTTCCATTTTGGAACCATAAGAGTTTGCAGAAGACCAGATGGTCATTGATGTTCAACCTTAACTTGTTGGCAAGTAAGACAACACCGAACAAACTCTGCTACATAGTGGCTCATATTAACCCACCAAAAATGCTTTCTCAAATCTCAATACATCTTCGTACTTCTTGGGTGAACGAATAGGGCATTATGAGCTTCTCTCAAGATCTTCTCCTTTAAACCCTTATCATTCAGAACTACAAGTCTGTCGCCATACCAAATGGCTCTATCAACTGTGATTACAAAATTTGAAAGTTTCCCATCCCCAACTTCTGTTCGCCATTTCAACACCAGAGGATCATCCATCTGTACATCCCTTATCCTCTCAAGAAGAGTGGGTGCAAGAGTTATATCCGTGAAATAGCATGATATGTCTTGTGAATCTATTTCCAAGTYGAGCTTCTGAATCTCTGCCAACAAYAGTTTCTGACAAAACTCGTAAAACGGCTATAGCTCCATAATCCCTCCTGCTAAGTGCATCTGCTGCCACAATAGCCTTATCTGAATGGTAGTTTATCACACAATCGTAGTCTTTCACAAGTTCCAACCATCATCGTTGCCTCATATTCAACTCGTTCTGGGTGAAGAAGTTTTTGAGACTCTTATGGTCAGTGAAAATCTCGCACCTTACTCCATACAAATAATGTCTCCAAATCTTCAATGCAAAAACAACAGCAGCCAACTCCAGATCATGCGTTGGATAGTTTATCTCATACTTCTTCAATTGCCTTGAGGCATAAGCAATCACCTTGCCATGTTGCATCAAGAAATAACCCAATCCTTTTATCGAAGCATCACTATAAATCCTTCACAACCTTGTGAAATTATCAAGACCGGAGCAGTTGTCAGTCGTTTCTTCAATTCTTCAAAACTGCGATCACAATTTGCATTCCACAAAAACTTCATGTTCCTCTTGGTCAACTGGGTCATATGAGAGGTAATTTTGGAAAACCCTTCCATAAACCTCTGGTGGTAACCAGCTAACCCAAGGAAGCTGCGGACTTCATCAACATTGGTAGGTGCTGGCCATCGTCGGACCGCCTCAATCTTACTCGGGTCCACCGCAATGCCTTCCTTGGACACAATATGCCCTAGAAATGGCACGCTATCAAGCCAAAACTCTCACTTCTTAAATTTTGCAAAGAGCTTCTTGACTCTAAGCACTTGGAGTACCTTCCTCAAATGCTTTTCATGTTCTTCCTTGGATCGAGAGTAAACCAATATGTCGTCGATAAAGATTATGGCGAACTGATCCAGGTACTCCTTAAAGATTCGATTCATCAAATCCATAAACACAGCAGGTGCTTGGTCAACCCAAATGGCATAAACAATAATTCATAATGCCCATACCGAGTTCAAAATGCGGTCTTAGGAATGTCCTCATTTTGAATTCTCGACTGATGGTAGCCAGATCTTAGGTCAATTTTGAAAAAATATCCGGCCCCTTGAAGTTGATCAAACAGATCATTGATCCTTAGCAATGGGTATCTATTCCTTATCGTCACCTTGTTTAACTCTTTGTAATCTATGCACAACCTCATCGATCCATCCTTCTTTTTTACAAACAGCATAGACGCACCCCATAGGGATAAACTAGGTCGAATGAAACCTTTTATCCTGTAATTGCTCTTTCAACTCCTKAAGTTCCGCAGGAGCCATTTGATATGGTGCCCAGAGATCGGTGCCATTCCAGGCGCCAAGTCAATGGCAAAGTCGATCTCTCTTACTAGTGGTAAACCTTGAAGGACGTCCAGAAACACATCCAAATATTCTTGAACAACCAGAATTTGTTCAAACGAGAGCTCTGTTTGAAGAATCTAGCCTAATAAAGCTAGGTAGCTAGTGCAACCCTTCTTCATCATCTGACAAGCCTTCATAGCGGATGTTATTGGGATGGATGGCTTCACCCTAGATCCGACAAAACAGAACTGTAACTCACCAGGAAGACCAAACATAACCTTCTTCTTGTGACAGTCAATTGTGGCATGATGCTTCGAGAGCCAGTCCATGCCTAAAATGACATTAAACTCCTGAATGTCCAATATCATGAGCTCTGCTATCAGCTCTTTCCCATCTAGTGCAATCGGACAATTCTTCAACATGTACTCTGAGTTCATGACTATTCTAGAAGGTGTGGACACACTAAGCGGTGTATCCATACATGTACACGAGGTTTGAAGTTTCTCAGCAAAAGCACGATGAACAAAGGAGTGGGTAGCTCTCGAGTCAAATAATATAGTGGCAGATGTATTACACACATATAAAGTGCCTATATAACAGGTAATCCTCAAACTTATGCAATTATTCATAATAGCTGAATTAACGCATTATTTAAGCTATAGGTACCTGGCACTACGATAGATGCTTCATCAGCCTCCTTTCTCGTCATGTGAAGACTTGTGCCTGAGCAACTAGTCTCTTCACCCTACAGTCCTTGGCCAGATGTCCGGGCTTCTCACAGTTGAAACACTCTCTACCATCTCTACCACCTTCACTAGGGCATTCCCTAGCAAAATGCCCTTGCTTTCCACACTTGAAGSGCACCCCATTGTCTAAGAGGCACTTACACAGATGTCCTTCCCACAATTGGAGTAAACTTTCCTCTGTTGTTTGCCCTGTTGATTTTCCTATCTRCTCCCTTTGTCTATCTCCTCTTCTGACCACCCTTTACCCAGCCTTTAGGATTTCTACCTCTGAATCTTTGATTCRTGGGCTGACTTCTAAACTCCTTCTTACTCAACAATTGAGCCCTCTCTACCAAAAGAGATTTGTTGACAACCTCTCGGTAYATAGAAAGCTCAAAATGAATCACTGCCAGTTTAATTTRAGGCCTAAGCTCCTCTTCAAAGCGCCATGCTCTCCTTTCCTCTGTAGCAACCAAATCAAGAGCAAACTTGGCTAATCGAGCAAATTCAACTTCATACTCACTGATAGATCGGCTCCCATGCTCTAGCCCCACGAACTCGTGCTCCTTCTGCTGTTGCACGTTATTGGAAAAATATTTATCGTTAAAGGCCTCGATAAAATTCTCCCAAGTGAAGGGACTAGTGTCCATCTCATGCTAGCGCTGAACCATCGGCCACCAATTGTACGCCTCCCCTTGGAGCATGTATGCAGCAAAGTCGACCTTCTCCTCGTGTAACACCCCGGATTTTACTTTTATGAATATTTGTTTGATCTTGTGAAATTGTGTCCCAACTAGGGTTAGACATTTTATATGTGGTCAATATTTTTAAATCGTATGTTTAATAGGTGCAAAAATATTGTCCGTGTCAAGTAAGGAATAATCGTTAGTTATAAAGAATTCACTCGTTGGCCTATTGTTTGTAGTGCGAAGTTGGCCTTTTTATCGAAGAAAAGTCCTCGTTAATATAATTTATAAATTTTATAGGTTAGATTTTGACGGAAGGCCCGAAGGAATACTGGATTACGGTCCCATACTATAAAATAAATAAAGAAAAAAATATAGAAAATAAAAAGAAAAGAAATGAGAAGAAGAAAAAAGAAAATAACCCAGAATCCTTCAATCTTCTTTCTCCCGCACCGCCGCCGCGCGCCGCCGCAGTGTTTCCCCTCCTACCTGCCCCGTCGGTGGCTCCCTTTCGCATCCTGGCAGACCACTCATACGCTCCAGTGGCTCACCATTTTCTCGGCCTACGGACCAGATCGTTTATTCAGATCTTATAGTACGCATCGAGAGACGCGACACGTGTACTCCATACTTCCAGCTACTGCTTGCCGTTCACCTTCTGGTCGCTTCACGACTAGTCGCGTCCGCCAGGAGACGTGCGATCTGTGTCCAACCGAAACCTCTTCTGCTGTACGCGACACCATCAGCCGAAGGGCCATTGAGAACCAGAAGAGATTCCTCCTCAAGCAATCACAAGGTCCTTGCTTGACACCATCTTCGCTCTGACTGAATGAAATCTCATTGCCATCAAACAGTCGCCTTTGTCTCGTCGAATCTCTACCCAAAACTGACCTCTTGCTGCGACCCTTGCTACTCCGCGTCAACTAGAGCCGGCGCTGTGATCCCTCCCTCTGCTCGACGATTTTCCCTCATTAAACAGGAAGCTAAACCTTTGCAGATTTGGCGTCTATAGGCCTCTGTTCTGCCTGGCCGCGTCGCGATTATTTCCTGAGCCAATGCAGTACACCGAAGGTTGAACAGAAAAAATTTTTATATAATTATGCCGCTGAGGGCAATTTCGGTCACGAAACAAGGCCCTGGCACAAGCAGTGACCAAACCCCCAGTAGCACCCACGTGAACCGAGACGTGATGTCCGGCGCCCAGTGACAAGCTAGGAGCCCAGCGGAAGGCGCCCAGGCATCCAGGTAGGTGATGCCCCAGGCACTAGAGGCGCGACCGCCAGGGCCCAGTTGCGCGGCGACAACGTTCGTGCCCGGACGCTCAGGCGCACTGGACGCCCAGCGTCCAGAACCATTTTGCCATCCCTCTGACGTATATCGGATCCTTTTTCTTCAACATTCACGGATATCTATGAATTTGAGTGAAACGGTAACATTTAAATTG
>MEJB01000036.1:1133180-1160548 GCA_001752375.1 Rhazya stricta
CTCGCCTGTGCATTGTAGGACAGAGAAAGTTTTCTGGATCTCTGTCAGCCAATTCTCAGCTTCCAAAGGATTAGTGGTACCTAAGAATGGCAGTGGACAAGCCTCTTGAATTCCGAGATCTTCCCGTATTCCCGTGTTTCACTCCTGCTCGATTGGCTAGCCTGTCCAAAAGCAGTCATTGCCTGCATAAAGGCCTCTATGGTCATTGGAGTTCCTTGTGTGGCATGGGTACTGCGTGCCCCTTTGTCCTGAGGCTGAACCGCCTCATCTTGGGCTTGCGAAAGCGTAGTACGAACCATTACTAGATAGAAAAGTTTATTTGTGTAAGAACTTCATACATAGACGAAGCATATGATTATAAAAATTGAACATTTTGCCTCATCCCCAAATTAAAACAAAATATAGAGAAAACATACTTATAATACTTAGCATTTAACATCATTCGAGAATTTAATCAAAACATAAACTTACTAGATAGTCCAGGAAGGGAAGCTTGTGGCATGGCTTGATACCAATACAGCTTCCATGAATTTATAAATATTTTTTGTATGAAGTGTACAGAATCGTTTTTAAAACTCTAAGCTCTGATACCAAAACTATAACACCCCCAGATTAGGAATTGTCCTAAGTCGAGAGTATTACTGACGTTACTCCTAATCATATCAAACACTGTAGGAAATCAAAGAGATCTGAACACTTGACTAAAAAGGTTTATAAAAATTTCTACAGAGTTTTCTYTGTTATTTCATAAACTAGCCCTATATACATTCAAGGACCTTGAACATTTTTAATACCATAAACAACATGCATTCCAACCCAATAAATATCCAATATAATAAATAATGTATTCCAACCATCCATTACCAACCTAACATTTACCAAAACTGAAATTTGCAGAACTTGAAAGAATTTGAAACACGATTAGTTAAACAAMTAAGGAAATATCTTGAACAACACATAAAACCTCTCTAGTCAACCCTTTATCTTATTCACTAAAATTTGTTTAAATAGCATTTCGGGGTATCAAAGCTTGCCCATAAGCGACCTCCACGCACTATCTGGATACACATCACTTGAAATGCAGAACGAAGGAAATGGAATGAGCTACAAAGCTCAATAAACAAATCTCATGCATGAATGTATGTGAAATGCACTATATGTTACATATTCATAGTTCACTTCCCCAATAAAACTTTCTAAATACTTTCATAAAATTTCCATTTCAAAATGTAAGAACTTATAAAAACCTTTTCATTTCATTAAAGTCGTGAGCTCACTTAATGTAATCTCTAGCCATTAAGCTTGCAGTGGGCCATTATTCTTTAGAACCTTATCACATTTCCTACAGGTAGAATCACAATATGGTTAACATCACTTAACTTTTTGTTTCATCTTTTTGCCTCCCAAGAGGTGAACGTTACTTATCTCCCTACCCTACAAGAGGGTTGGGTTRGGTTGGGTGCGCCAGTCCCCTACACCCCATTTCCCACTCACATCTTTTATGGTTATGTTTACAATCTTTTCCAAAATCTTATTATTTTCCTGATAATAATTCATTTCTAAAAGTTCAATTCCTTTAAAATTTTATTTCCTAGACCCTTCATTTTCTAAATGTACGAATGGCTCATGTTGGGAATGATATAGAATGCTATAACTATATGCCCATGACGTGAATTATATAAAATCGTATATAAACACTATTCAACACAATAACAGTAGAAAATATATATATCACGTGAAATCATTCAATACAATCATAACACATTTCATACCACAAAAGAAAAAGTAGGGAGGTATCGAGATTCACTTACATAGAACTCATATTCAATACACATTCAATTTACTTAAGAGAAATTTAAAAACCATCAATATATATGCGTTAATGACAATGTGAGAATTTACTTACATTGAGTTCTTTACGTCAAAATTCTTATTTAAATTGCAAAGTGGAGTCCCTAGATCATTCTCAATGTAAATGTGCTTGAAAACGACTTAATTGTGATTACAAAAGAAAGTCTATTTAATGCAATTCTCCAAGCTTAAATATTTAACACTTGTTCCATGAACGTCATTTGCCAATCTTTAATTCATACTTAATTCCCACATCACCAAATCATCACATTCTTAAAGGTACAACATAAACTCCTTAGTTTGGGTATTAAACCTAATCTATGTTCTCCCATAATTTCACTTTAGGACATAATTACATAAGTCATAAATTTTAAATATCGGATAGTAATGTTTTCACCTTTAAATCGACAAATTTTAAGTGTCACGAAAGTGGCATTGCACCCTGGGCTTGCGCTCAGGCAGAGCGCACGCAACAGCCCTCGTCGCGCATAGTGCCTGGTCCCCTGGGCGTCGGGGCGCCTGGTAGATGGGCGTCTAGGCTTCTGGTCGCTAGGCATTTGGGCGCCTGGCTACTGGGCACCTGATGGACTTCAAAGACGCCAGCTCCTGGCCGGACTCAGTTAAGCAGCATTGAAACTTGGTGCTCTGTTCGGATCGAGCTTTCGACCAGCATCAATGAACTCCAGMAGCTCGGCAGCATCGCTGGTCATTGGTTGGATCGTCGAGCTTTACGATTAGCTAGCAGCCGCGAAGACACRCACATAGGTTGGCAATGGCTAGTCGGCAATGGGCTTCGATCCGAGCAACAGGTGGAGATCCGCAGATGATGGCGATTAGAAGCACACTGCTCACGAGCAAGAAGTAAAATAGTAATGAGCGGTATCGCGTCGCACGCCTCTCCAAGCAGTCACAGATCGAATCTTAGTGCGGCTATGGCAGCCTCCAGTCGAGGAGAGGGAGAGGGAGAGAGAGAGAGGGAGAAGAAAGAGAGAGAGGAGGCGACGGCAGTCAATAGAGTGAAAGAGAGGAGGCTGTGTGAACAGTAGGTAGGGTTTGGGGAAAAGGGTAGACGGCTAACTTAGGTTTTAGCCTTCCCATTCCATAACTAATCCAATCCATTAACTTAAATTCTACGAACCTTCCTTTCGGTAAAAATCTAGTTTCTGAATGAGAAACGAATAWGCCTAACAAGTCGAGCCTCTAACCAACCAAGGACCCTCATTCGATTAACACGATAMTCCCATTCTTATTAAATGTACAATCAAATAACCACATAGAAAATTATCCAACCCTAGTTGGCACATATAATCATATGACCATACAAAATTTATGAGAATAAAATCTCGGGTATTACAGGTTTAGTGTACGATGAGTTATTAAGGGTCTTTATTATTGCAACAGAAAAGTGATAAGATGGAGAAGAGAAGAGAATGGAGAAGAAAATGGCCAAAATGTGGGTAGGGTTTTGTTTAAGTCAGATAGGGAATGATCTATGAAGATTTGGAGCTGATGATCCTTGGTTGGAGGGTTAGAAAGTTGTAAAAACCATATGTGGGTGAACCCTTCATGTGTTCATATACTATTGAGAAAAGTCTATGAGACATATTGGAGTTTTGAAATTCTAAGGCTGTTGTCTTAGGTAATGGATGTAGATTCGGGAAAGATATCGACTGGTTTAGATAATCCTAGAAAGTATACTAGGTTATATTGAATAATATAGAAAGATATTGATCCTATAGAGAATTAAATCTTGATTACCATTCATTTATAATGCTAAACTTTACCTGGCCCAATCGATTAATTGGGGTGAGAATTTATCTAACTAAGAAACCCTRATTTACTCTAAAAAGTCATGCAAAACAATATCGAAGGAAAATCAATAGAGAAAAATGTTTGAGACACATGAGTTCACCTATTCTTCGACTATGTTAACTAACTGACATTTCCAAATCAATATATCAAGTATTTACCAATAAGGCCCGTGCATTTTGAATAAAATTTCTCAAGACTTAAATAACATATTTTCTTAAGTAATTGAGCTATATATCTATGCTTAATTTAACCTAAAAAAACACATTAAAAATATGATTCTCAAAGATTGCACAAACCACGTAAATATGTCTCTATTTCACATGCAGTTTGTAGCACTTGTTATTTAACCTAATTGCAAAAGTGTTGTCTCTATGTTATTTAACCTAATTGCAAAAGTGTTGTCTCTATTCGCCTTAAGCGATGTTTGAAACAATTGAAAGATAGTTAGTCATACAATTAAATATTAAGAACAATAATAAGGCTTCAATAAACAGAGATACACCAAATATGGAAAAAAAATATAATTTAATAATGTAGCATCTGAATAGTTTGCATCATRGTCTTAGAAGAAAAGATTTAGTTCAACATAATTCGAGTAAAAATCATAAAGAATTGAAGACTGAGATAGTAAAACATCACAAAGACATAATAAGCTCAATCAATTTTCAATCTGTTGGTCTTCTTTTCCTTCTAAAAGCTCTTTAAATRTTCCAATGTGTTCTCTAAAGTTTGAATTATGAAGAGGTATGTTTTTGGGAGCTAAAGGGATGTTTTATGGCATACAAATCCATTAAGGAAAAACAATGTGAAACCTTCCTATACCACCCAAAACTAATTCAAAATCACGATGCAACCACCAAATTGCCTTAAAATAATCATACTGGCATCGRTTTTGACCAAATTGGGGGCCAGAATCAACTTGGAAATGGTATTCCAGTCCAAGAACTAGATTGAATGGTCAAGACTTGGCCTATATCTAGTCAAACTAATGCCAATTAGGTACTATGCCTAGCGCTCATTTTTTTCCTATCTTTTGCTTTGTTTTGAGTTCTATAGCTAACTGACATTGAATATGCAAATTGTTTCTAGTTTTATGTTTCTCCAGATCTAGAGCCGGTCACTGTTTGGTTTGACGGGAACTGAAGTTTTTCTCTTGAACTGGTGTCGGTTTGATACCGACACCGATTTGGATGGATTGGGGCCCAAAYGTTTAGATTAGGTCAAACCATATGTATTTCAAAGCTCTTTCCATCCTCCATCTATCTGTGTAGGTTTTGTAGAGTTCTATTTCCATTTTCACCTTAAGTCTTAACAAATCCTTTCTCCATATTGATACACARTGAAGTATTTGGTCAATAAACTATAATTACTTCTAGAATTCTATTGAACTAAACTCTTAAAATTCCCTATAATTTAGATATAATTACAACGTAACATTGAACCCCTATAAATCACTTGTTCCTTTGTGCAATCTCTATTTTATTACGTTTACATTATTTAAACTAAGTGTACAAAATACTTCTTCTATCTTTATTTGCTAAAAATTGATTATGTAAACCTCATATTGAGAATTTTGTAATTTTACARTGGATTTTGATAATGATTGTACTCACATTGTGTATGAATGTTTGTAGGAAAACAATTAATGTCTGATGGACTTCGAGATCTCTATGGACTCAAATTGAAGTTGTTCAACTTACTCAACAAGAGATCTAGTTGATTCTATAGGTTCATTCTCTATGTATACATAGGTTATTTTGCTTATCTACATTTGTACTTAGATTTAGATTTAATTTCTAGGCTATAGCTTTTTGATCCTTGCAAAAAAATGTTCTCTAAATGGTTTATATAAATTCTTGATAGGAAAACATAGGTGTTTGACTTAAAATAATATCTAGGGCTTTAGAAGTTTCATTGGAAATGAATCCAAAGTGTTCTTACACTTCGGACTCATGACTTTGCTGCTTTGGTTGTTCTAACTATAGAAATTGTAAGTCTGAAGTCCTTCACTGAAGGTTTAGATGAGATATAGCTTCTATTAAGTTGTCCGAAGGTCTCAAGCACTACCTCCAAACAAAGTAGGGACTCAAGATTTGTGCTTGTCTTGGTCATCTAAAATTGGTTGCTGTCAAGTCTAAGCACCTTCCACTAAGGCCTTAGACAATGTCTAGTTTGACATCAAATGTCGAAGGCCTCCTGATGAATCATTTGAATGATAGTTCAGACGTATAGTTTGGATGCTCAAATAATCTTGAGATTTAATCCAATATTTCTTTAGTGGATGTTCAAATGTTGGTTTAGACATCCCCTATTCTACTATGGAAGTCCAAGCTAGACGTGTTTTTCAAAAAAATGGTCATTTTTTTCCGTTACTAAAGGGAGCATATAAGGACTTTGGGACTTTTGAAAACATCTTAAAGTGAAATTCCTTGAGAGAACATCTTGAAAAGCTTATTTTGATTATTCATTCCAAAAAGTGTGAGAAATCTATTAGCAAATCTTTGTGAAATCAGATCCCATGATCTTCATTTTCTTATTCTCAATTTCAAGAGTGAAAATGTGTAACAAAACTTTACCTTCTTTTGCAAAAAGATTTTAAAGTTGTCTAGGACTTGAAACCTTTATTGAAAGGTGAGCTTTAAAGAATTTATAGGGTTATTATATGTAAAACCCACTTGTGGGTGAACCTGATACATTGTTAAAATAGCCCATCTTATTTTTGCCCGTTTCATATTAGTATCTTAGTGTTCTAAGCTCTAATTAGCAGTACTTGTCCCTATATTAGATTTGTTAATGGTTAGCATGTTCAAAGCTTAGGTTGGTCTATAAATTGCTTTATTATTACTAAAACGTTTAGTAAAGGTTGTGAGAAATGTGGAGCAAGGACAAAATACAAATCTCCAACATTTATTAAGAGATCGAGATGAAAGAAACATGAAAGTATTTATCGGAGTTGACTTCACCTTCTTCCCAAAATTGCTGAAGCAGAGAAATACTAGTGGGGCCCACAATATCAAAAATGGACATTAGCTGATGACCATGCTTGAGTCTGCACCTAGCTGTCAGAAGTGTTGAAAGCTATACACCTCCAACTCAGCAGTGTTATGGTCTATATAATAAACTAGCTGAACACAAAGGAGATGAGGAAGTTTAATCAATTAGGAAGTAGAATAAATGACAGATAGTTAGTTCGGGTCTCCTTTGACAAAAGAATCCATCATCATRTTAAGTTTTATTGTATTAATCTTAGATAAGAGAGGACAGTCATGYTTTTCTTAGTTGTAGTCAATTTGCATTCCAACAAGTTCTTGAGTTTTATGCTTGGGCAAGGTTACAAAAGGTTCTATCTTGGTTTCTAAGTATTCTTCATCGGGTCAGTTTCTTTGAATCTTAATCCTAAAATAGTAAGGCTTTACAAAGTAGAATGTCCAAGATTAGGATTGTTATTTAATGGGTAAAACCTTTTTAGATGTAAAAAGGATCCATTAGTGGTTGAGGAAGCCAAAAGATGACCTTACTTCTTCTGAAACTCAATAGTACAAGGAAAGTGGCCTGGTATCATTATTATAGATATATGGTTAGTTCGCTAAGTGAAATCTACAAGGGTAGTTACTAAGGCTCTATTTGGATTACATCTGGGGGAAAAATTGTTTTTACCCCCAATTTCAAATGTCATTTGTTTTACATTTTGAACCAATAAATTTTTTGCCCCCAGTTTCAAATGTCATTTATTTTACACCTTGGGCCAAGAAATGTTACTTCAAAACCAAAATATTTTCCTCCAATCATGACTAAAAATAAAAATCTATAGGAATATTTCCCCTCCTTACAAAAATTTCAACAGTAACTTTTTAGATAATCGATTATTGAACCTTGAATAATCGATTATTTAAAGTTCAATAATTGATTATTCAATGTTCAATAATTAATTATTCATAATTATTTAGCATGATAAATTCTTCTTCCAAATTGATTTTGTATTACTAATTAAATAAAATCATGTTTTGTTTAAATTTGAATTATGTTGAACAATGAAATGTTTTAGAAAAAGATTCATGTTATGTTTTCTAAGCCAAGTGTTTTCTTAACTTCAGAAACAATTTTGAAATTCAAATCTTTCAATTTSCCGCCTCTCCAWCTTAAATAAAAAAATTTTTCTCCCCTTGCCCCAAAGTTTGATTCAAATAGAGCCTAAGAGCTTGAGGAATAAAAATCTATAAACTCTAAATAACTCTTCAAGACAGTATTYGAGAACTCAATAGAGATAAGAACACTTATTTTACTGAGATAAGGTCACACATTATTGAGGAAATGTAGTGACGATTTCCACAGACATGTGGTCAAGTCTCCTTACATTCCCTACATTTTCACATTAAGTGATTCCGTGTGAGACTTTACTCGAATATGCTAACCARTGCTATAGCTTTCAGTACTTACTCTAACTTTTATTTTCTTGTCACTAACTTAACCTTTACAACGTTCTGTTATTTTATTTTATTTTATCAGTGCTTTTTATCCATACTTGTATCGATGCTTTTAGAATTTACTTCAAAGTACCTATATCTATTGTCAACTATTGTTGCTACAACATAAATATTGCTTTGAACATAGTTTAAACACATTTTAYTCTCACTAAATGTAACACCCGAAATTTTCCTTTTTTAAATTTGTTTRATTTTACRTGAAATTTGTGTACCAACTAAGGTTGGATATTTTATATTTTTAAATCGCACGTTTAATAGGTGCGAAAATATTGTTCGTGCCAAATAAGAGTTATTGTTGGCTAAAGGCTTGACTTGTGGGTCTATTTATTAATTAAGTTAGAAGTTGGACTTTTATCGAAAGGAAGCCCGTTAYGTTTAATTTACGGGTTTTGGATTAGATTTGGCTAGGAAGGCCYGACGCATTGAGTTGCRGCCCAAAATAAAATTATTAAAAAAAGAGAAAAGAAAAGAAAATACATAAGAAAATAAAAAGAAAGAAAAGAAAAGAAAAGAAAAAGAAAAACTTAAAGAAATTCATCTTCTTCTCCCGTGTAACCCTAAGCTGCCGCCGCCGCCGTGCCGCTTCCCCCTCTGCCTAACATGATACTGCTCGTCGTGACTCTTTCCCAACATGTCCATCGCTACCATTGCTGCTCATCTGAAGATGTTGCTGTCTCTCGTGTAGTCGCAGCGCCAACCGGAAAGCCATCGCTACAGTCGCTGCTCATCCGGAGGAGTTGCCGTCTCTCGTGTAGTCGCAGCGCCAGCCCAACAGTAGCTGTGTGCCGCTCAGTTGACTCATGGACATTCGGCGAGAGCAACCGCGCTTACYAGATCCGGTAAGTCATCTTCCTCTTCTTCTTCTCTGTAAGAGCGACTAGACCTGTGCGACACCATCGCCAAGCCAGCCGTCGTTAATTTTTTTCTCTGTAGGAGCGGCCAATCTGTGCGACACTRTCGCCARATCTGCCGCCACTGTAGGAGCAACCAMTCTGTGCGACACTGTTGCCAGATCWGCCACCATCCTCTCCTTTTCTATATGAGTGCCCGGACCTGTGCGATACCGTCGACAAGACCGCTGTCGTTATTTTTCTTTCTCTGTAGGAGCTACCGATCTGTGCGACACGGTCACCAGATCTGCCGCCATCCTCTCCTTCTCTGTAAGAGTGACCAGACCTATGCGACACCGTCGCCAGGCCCATTGTCGTTATTTTTCCTTTTCTGTAGGAGCGACCAATCTGTGCGACACTGTCGCCAGATCTGCCGCCATCCTTTCCTTCTCTGTAAGAGTGACCGGACCTGTGCGACACCATYGCCAGGCCCATCGTCGTTATTTTTCCTTCTCTGTAGGAGCAACCGWTCTGTGCGACACTGCCGCCAGATCTGCCGCCATTGTCTCCTCTATGGGAGTGACCAGATCTGTGTGACACCGTCACCGGACCTACCGTCGTTACCTATTTTCTCGCTCAACACAACTAGATCTGCGTGACGCCGTCGCCAGATCTGCTGCCATTATGTTTTTCTTCCTTTGCTCAAAGGATTTTCCCTTCTAACTGAAGCTAAAAAAACCTTCGTAGTTGGCCATCATTTTGGCCCTCTGTCCCTGCTGCTCACATCGCCGGCTGTCTCTTGCCGTCAACCAGTCGCCGGAAGTCAATAGAAACATTTTGGCATTTTGTCCAAGACGAGCAGACAGCAGCAGGATCGGTACTCAGTGCCAGTCCCAGCAGTACTAGGCGCCCAGCAAATGCCCAGTGCGTGCCCAGGCACTCAGTGCCAGTGCCAGGCGCCTAGGCGTCCGACTCCCAGACGCTCGACGCCCAAGCGCTCGACTCCCAGACGCCTAGGGCCGTTGTGCGCGTCGCTTGGACGCACGTTGGGGAATCCATTACTGCTCCCGCAACATCCAAATATCGTGAAATTTAAGGTAATTTCGAGGCCTTACATTGAGATCGATTGAGGGAGTCCACTTTGCAACATAAGTAAGAACCCGTTAACGTAAAGGACTCCGGGTAAGTAATCCTCCCATTCATCAACATTATAAATGAATGAAATTGAACGCTTTAAATTGCTTTAATATGTTTTGTATGAAATTCTACGTTGATGTGTGTAATTGTGAAAAATGTTAATATGTTCGTATTTAGTAGCACCTTCATGTTAAAGAATATGCTATTGTGTTTTCATATCCTGTGCTATTTGTTGAACGTTACATTACATAAGTTTGTATGTGTTTCATGTCATGAGCATGTAGTTAGAATTCTACATCACATTTGGCATAAGCCTTTCACACACTTAGAAGGTGAAGGGTTAGAAAATGGAATTTAAAGGAAAAGGTTAATTTTTTTTTTTAAAAAGTGTTAAAGTTTTCGGAAAAGTGCGTAATACTGGCCACAAAAGGTGTGAGTGGGAAATGGGGCGTGGGGGACCGGCGTACCCGACCCTACCCTCTTGGAGGGTAGGTATGAAGTTAAAAGAATGAAATTTAACCGCTTTGCGGTTCTACCGGTAGGAATGGAATCGGGTTCCAAATAAGACGGCCCACTGCATAGCTTAGTGGCTAGGCTTTACACTCTAGTGAGCTCATGAATGAAAAGAAATGGAAAGTTTTTACAGYAWGTGAATTTTGAASGAAAGCTATAAAGGAATTTTGAAAAGAGAATGTATCGAAAAKTTTTTCATTTAAAAAAGCTAAACCTTGAAGTTTCATGATATGTACGACATGTTCATGCATTCATGCATGAGGTTACTTTCTGGGCTTTTTAGCTCATTTCTTTCCATCATGTTTCATTGCAGATGATATGTAACCAGATGTGGCAAGGAGGTCGCTTGTGGGCGAGCTACAATACACGAGAACTGGTTTTCGAATTTATTTATGAAAAAAGATAAATATTTCTCAATGTTTTAAATTATTAAAGTTTCTTTGTGATTTTGTTTTTGAATAGTTTAGAAGGGCTCCTGCTGTATTTCTYTTTTGAATAAAATATTGGGATAAGGATTTAATAAAATGTATTTTTGACTTCTTTGAGTATTGTTGAATAAACGTGGAGTTTTAAATAGATAGTTGTTTATTTTYATGTGGATTGATGTAAGATTCTCAGCATAGGACAGTTCCTAATCTGAGGGTGTTACAGTTTGGTATTAGAGCTTAGAGTTTTAAAAACGATTCTGTAGACTTGATAAGAAAATGATTTATGAAATTTTTTGAAAAGTATGTGGGTATCAAGCCATGCCACAAGCTTCCCTCTCTGGACCATCTGGTAAGTTTGTATTTCKATTTAAATGTTCGAATGAGTTAAATGTTGAGTATTAAGTTGTGTTTTGATTTAATTTCTCGAATGAGTTAAATATTATATGTTGAGTTTTTATCTCGATTTAGATTCTCGAATGAGTTGTATGTTAAGTGTTAAATTTGTATTTTGACTTAAATTTTTGAATGAGTTAAATGTTATGGTATATTTTAATTCTGCTTTGAATCTGGAGTAAAGTATAATATTTGAATTTGTAATTATGTGCTACATCTRTGTATAAGTTTTTACACGATGCTGTAAGAGCGACCAATCTGTGCGACACTATCGCCAGATCTACCGCCATCCTCTCCTTTTCTGTAAGAGTGACCGGACCTATGCGACACCATCGCCAGGCCCGTCGTYGTTATTTTTCCTTCTCTATAAGAGTGACCGATCTGTGTGACACTGTCGCCAGATCTACCGCCATTGTCTCCTCTGTGGGAGCAACCAGATCTATGCGGCACCGTGGCCGGACCTACCATCATTACCGATTTTCTCGCTCGGCGCAACCAGATCTGCTGCCGCTGTGTTTTTTTTCCTCTGCTCAAAGGATTTTCCCTTCGAACTAAAGCTAAAAAACCTTTGTAGTTAGCCACCATTTTGGCCCTCTGTCCCTGCTGCTCACGAATGAAAGGAAATGGAAAGTTTTTACAATAAGTGAATTTTGAAGGAAAGTTGTAAAGGAATTTTGAAAAGAGAATGTATTGGAAAGTTTTTCATTTCAAAGGGTGAAATCTTAAAGTTTCATGATATGTAGGACATGTTCATGCATTCATGCATGAGGTTACTTACTGGGCTTTTTAGCTTATTTCTTTCCCTCATGTTTCATTGCAGATGATATGTAACCAGATGGGGCGAGAAAGTCGCTTGTGGGCGAGTTATGATACCCGAGAACTGGTTTTCGAATTTATTTATGAAATAAGATAAATATTTTTGAAYGTTTTAAATTATTGAAGTTTCTTTGTGATTTTATTTTTGAATAGTTTAGAAGGGCTTCCGCTGTATTTCTCTTTTGAATAAAATTGGGATAGTGAGGATTTAATAAAATGTATTTTTGACTCCTTTGAGTATTGTTGAATAAATGTTRAGTTTTAAATAGATAGTTGTTTATTTTCGTGTGGATTGACATAAGATTCTCAGCATAGGACAATTCCTAATCTGGGGGTGTTACACTAAACTATCCTTGTGGGATTGATACTCTGCTCATTTATAGTACTTTTGGGTTATGTATATTTGCACGTTTGTTAGTTTAATCGGAATCAAATTAGACCCCCACAAGTTTCTGAAGCTRTTTCCAGGGATAGGCCTTAATAAAAATGTGTATAAACTTCATTATTTTAACATTTGTCARTCTTTTTCAACTCATATTTACACTTAGGAATGCTAGTGTATGAGAACTAGAGCACATTCTAGGTTGCAAATTCCTGAAGCTTTCATCTTTGCCAAACAACTTGAGAAATTATCGGAAAAAAAAAAACAAAGAGGTTAAGGATGGAATTGAACAAGTAAATGGAGCTGAATAACATAATAATCCTCGTAGGGTTAATGATGTAGTATTTCCAGATGACAGAAACCGTGTCATAAGAGAATATGATAATGATGTAGTATTTCCAGATGACAGAAACCGTGTTATAAGAGAATATGCTATTACTAATCTTGCACAATCTAAACCCTAGCATTATTAGAGCTAAAATTCAAGCTCAACAATTTGAACTCAAACCAGTCATGTTCTAGATCTTGCAGACAATTGGGCAGTTCAGTGGAATAGCAACCGAAGTCTAGACCTATATGTACAATTATTTATGGAAGTGAATAATTCTTTTCAACTTCAAGGTGTCTCAAAGGAAGCCCTCAGAATGAAACTATTTCCATTTTCTTTAAGAGATAGAGCAAGGGAATGGCTAAATTCCTCTCCTCCAAATTTTGTTACATTTTGGATTGATCTAGCCAAAAAAATTCCTGATGAAATATTTTGCACCAATAAAGAATGCAAAGCTAAGGAATGAAATTACTTTGTTTCAACAACATGCAGATGAAACTTTGTATGGAAGTTGGAAAAGATTCAAAGAACTATGGCGAAAATGCCCACACCATGGCATTCAACATCATATTTAGATGGAAAGTTTCTACAATAAACTTAACGCTCAAATAAGTATTGTGGTTGATGCTTCAGTAAATGGAGTGTTGTTATCAAAGTCRTACAATAAAGCATTTAACATCTTGGAGACTATTGCTAGTAACAACTATCAGTGGACCACCACAATACTAGCCTCAGCAAAAAGAGTTGGATGAGTCCATGAAGTTGATGCCATCACTGTGATAAACATTAGTAATACCCCCGATTAGGAACTATCCTAACCTGTAAGGTGCCTGGTTGCCTGGTCGCTTGACAGTGACGAGAACAGAGGAGATGGAGTGGCATCCGACACCGGTAGAGAAGACGAGAGAGAGAGTGAGTGTGAGAGAAAGAGTGTAACACCCCCGGATTAGGAACTGTCCTAAGCCAAGAATGTTACATCATTCCACTCACAAATAATCAACTATCATTTAAAACTCAACATTTATTCAAAACAAAAATATACCGGAAGCCTCAAGAATTTAAAACATTCAGAAATATTAATCTTATTATATAAAATAAGTTTGAAACAAGTTCCTAGGAATCGTAGCTCACCCACAAGCTACCTCCTCGCCCTATCTAGTTACATATCATCTGAAATGATACATAAGAAAAGAAATGAGCTAAAAAGCCCAGTAAGTAACCTCAATGCATGAATGCATCAACCTGTCCTACATGTTGTGAAACTATAAAATTTTGCCTTTAAATAAACACTACTTTCCAAACATTCCTTTTTCAAAATCTCGTTACAAAACATTTCCTTCAAAATTCACTTACAGTAAAACATTCCATTTCCTTTCATTCGTGAGCTCACTAGAGTGTAACGCCTAGCCACTAAGCTTGCAGTGGGCCATTCTTATTTGGAACTCCATTCCATTCTTACTGGTAGAATCGCAAAGTGATTAACATTCAAAAAAAAGGTTTTCTTTCATACTTTCACCTGCAAGGAGGTGAACATTCCATTCTTACCTACCCTCCAATAGGGTAGGGTCGGGGCGTCGGTCCCCTATGCCCCATTTCCCACTCACATCTTTCGTGGCCAGGTTTACACTCATTTTCGAAAACTTTAACATTTTCCTTTAAAATTTGCATTTCCTAAACTATTCACCTTCTAAGTGTGTAAATGGCTCATGCCAAATGTGATGTAGAATTTTAACTACATGCTTATGACATGAAATACATACAACCTTATATAACATAACATTCGACAAATAATACAAGGTATGAAACATAATAACATATCATTTGACATAAAAGTGATACAGAATATGAACACATATAACACTCCATAGAATTTACACACATCATCATACAATCCCATACACAACATATTAGAGCAACCAAAACAGTTCAATTACATTCATTCATAACATTAATGAGATGTGAGGATTACTTAAYCGGAGTCCTTTACATTAACGGGTTCTTACTTAAGTTGTAAAATGAACTCCTTCAACCGATCTCAATGTAAGGTCTCGAAATGACCTAGTTGATTACAGAAARAGGGTCTACTTAGTTCGATCGTCTCAACTTAGGTATTAGATGTTTAATCCAATAATGTCCTTTATTAATTATTAATCTATTCTTAGTTCCCACATTACCCATTATCATGTCTTTTTAAGGTTACAATTTAAATTCCTTAGCTTGGGTATAAATCTAGCTATATTCTCTCATCAATTCACTTTAGGGCATAATTATGTACAAGTCATAAAATTTCAATATTATGTGTTAACATTTTCACCTTAAGTTCATGATATCCAAATGCCTCGAGAATGGCAATAGCTCCTCGGGCGTGAGCTCCAGCGGCGCGCGCAACAACTTCTGGACRCCTGGGAATCAGTGCACCTGGGCGTCAGGTGCCTAGGGGCCCGCCCTGGACCCCACTGCTTGCTGGGCACTGGCCACATGCTGGGCACCTGCTGCTGGTGGACACTTGGCGTCCACTGCACTTGCGCTGGACATCTAGGTGCCTAGCGCCTGTTGCTGCTCCTTGATTTTGGCCGAAGCTCTACTGGCACAGACACTGGCACTGGGCAAGCTCCGTCAATGCTTCGGCAGATCCGTTTCTGAGATCAAACTCCCAGCGACGATTTGACAGTAATGGACTCTGAAACCGGCGAGCAGCACTTATCAGCCACGTGCGCTTGTGGAGGAGAAGGACTTGTGCAGTAGCTACCTGAATGCATGTTCGCTCTGAGCAGAAGACTCTCTTTYTGGCCGACATCAACCCTGCAGATCTGGTCATTCTCTTCYTGACCGAGCAATGGTGAACCGACCTAAATAGGTAAATGGTCCAAGCGGAGGACATCACGAATTATTGATGTGCCTTAGGTGAGCAATCGATGCACCGACAACTCTGGCTCTGAGGTTTTGATTGGCTACGCATGCAGATCTAATGGTGTTCAGACTGATGAACAGCACGGTTTGCGCAAATCTTGGTCGAGCGAGTGGCTGGTGGCGTGCATTGATGGTCGAGCGAACGGCTGGGCTGAAGCGGTGAGGCGCACAGATCTGATGCCGAGATGACCGAATCAAACAACAAGATAGGAAGAGAGAGCTGGCGACGAACGGATCGGGCAGCAAGGAAGTCCACCGCGATCGCTCAGTTTGCAGCGGTGGTCTCGGCCTGGCCGAGTCACGTCCATTCGTGTCGCCAGCGGCTTTGAAATCTGGTGCGGTGAGCGGCCTGCCGATCACATGCAGCAACGAGCGGCGGCCACTACAAGTGTCGGCAGTGGCGGTGGTGGGAAGAGAAGAAGATGAAGGGTTTCTTTAGGTTTTTTTTTTTCCCCTTTTCTTTTCTTTTTCTTTCTTTTTATTTTCTTATATATTTTCTTTTCTTTTTTAAATTTATATTTTGGGCCGTAACCCAAACCCTTCGGGCCTTCCTGTSCAAATCTAATCCAAAATCCGTAAATTAAATATAACGGGCTTCCTTTCGATAAAAAACTCAATTTTTGACTAACAAATAAATAGGCCCATGAGTCGAGCCTTTAACCACACGATAACTCTTATTCGACACGTACAATATTTCCGTATTTATTAACGTACAATTAAAATAATAACCACATAGAACGTTGTCCAACCCTACTTGGCACGCAAATTCGCACAATCAAATAAAAATTAACAAAAGTAAAATCCCGAGTGCTACAGAGAGAGAGAGAGAGAAGGCCAGCGTCAGTGAGGGCAGAGGAGGAGGCAGCGGCGGTGGTGAGGGGGTTAGATTTTATGTCTAAGGAAGAAGATGAACAGTCATCTTCTTCAGGTCATAAATATGTAGTTTTTTGAAAGCTAGTTTGACCCTAACAAAAATTTCTTCATCGGCCATTTTTATTCCTTAACCAACTAAACCCAAMCAAATTAAATTCTATTACTTTTCTTTTGGCCATAACCGAACTTTAAATCCAGTTTTAGATTTGGATAAGAAGAGAATGACTCTAATGGGTCAAGCCTAAATTAATTAACTAAATATTTCTTTTAAATTAAAGTAATAAAATATTTCATTTAAATAGACATAATCACACAATAATATATAAATAAATAACTAGTCAGAAATAATAATTTATATCTGGCACATCAAACGTTATGACTTCCAACTCCTTTTGCTGCAAAATAATCAAATCACTAAAATTATGAATATAACTAATTAGTGGATTAGATTATAAATTACATAATTATATAGAGTTCATAAAAACGAAAAATAAATCTCTGATATTATACTTGGTTACACTCTTTATCAATACTGAGTTCAAAAAATAGGCTGTTTTGACTTATTGCCTCCTAACCTTAATCGAATACCTTCAATTTCTCAAAGTGTACACTTAATATAGACTTAACCAACCTTGATCTTGAGTTTTCACCTTTATTAAGATTTTCGTCATTGAAAGGGTTAATAGAAGTACAACTGTTCTAGAAGAATAGATTCAGAACTCACAAAGAACTCTTGCTGAATCACCAAATCTTGAAATACTTGCATTAAACTTTAAGAAAGCTGTTGAATGGAACTAAAGATAGATTACACTATAGGAGAGATGATTTCATCCCTTTTCTTAACTCTAATTGTAACTAAAATGTCAGCAAACCAAAATGGTTCCTTTTATTGGAGAGAACCTTAACTAAGTCTAAGAACTAACTTCTAATTCCTAAGAAAAACTAACTACTCTTTTATGCTTGAAGTGTTGTTCTTTAAATAGAGCCTGAAGTGTAGCTTAATTGGCAAGTGCTACAACATTCATCTCTCATAGGTTAGTGTTGAGTTAGTGGACAGTCATCTTGTAGTGCTTACTTCGGCTAATTTGGTCCTCAATACTTTTTTTCTAGCTAGTCATTTTGGATAAACTTTGGAAGTCAACACAGACGACATTCTGTGAGTCATTTTCACTTAGATTCCTCATTAAATGGATGGGATTTTTGTTGTTATATTGGAAGATGTACCTCAGATCCATTCCTTAGAATTATGAATGTWGTAGCATTCTTTTTATCCTACCAAACTTCCTTAATGATCAAGCTTTTTAGGTTTTAAATAGCCACTTTTGCATTCTCGAATGTAGAACAATAGAAATATCAGAATTGAGGCCATGAACCAAGATAATTTGCACAAATTCATAAAGAATCAATACAAGTTGGACAAAAATAGGATCAAAATAGGGATTTTATCAACAATTATCACTCCCCTAAACTCAAATCCTTATTAGTCTTGAGCAATGCTATAGCATTATATCCATATTTAGATAACTTTTTTGCATTCATTATGTAGTAAAGGGCAATTAGGGAACCAAGAAAATTTTGAAAAATCAAAGGGATCAAGTAAAAGGTTTTTGAAAAGAGGTAGGATAATTAAAATAGGTAAAAACTCATCAATCACTCTACAATCTTTTAAATAATTGGTTTTGTTGCAATAGCAAAGGATTTATCCAATAGAATTTTCATTTAAAAAACTTTTGATACATAAGAGCCTTATCACGGGAATTCAAAAATTAAGAGCAAAGGGGGTGACCTMCATTAGCATGATTTTTCAAGTGGTACTCTTTTATGCCACAAATTTCATTTTATGCAAAGGCATACATGAGTAGCATGAGTGTCTCTGGTTACTTAGCATCTGTCACAACTTATGAATTGTTATAGCATACTGTTATCTCATTCCCCTTGCTATGCAGAATCATACATGGGTAACATGATTACCTTTGGTTACTTAGGTACTAAAAATAGTGGAGTATTTTTTTCAATTAAGGCTCTTTTTCTTTTCTCCCAAACTTATTTCAAAAATTATTTCTAGATGCGGCTCAGGCAACAACAATTTTCGCAGAATTTTCTCAAGTCCAAATTCAATGCTCAAAGCCTCTTTTACTAAAYTGTAATAAATTGCGAGTTTAGAAAGAAAAGAAATTTTCACGGCCAAAATAATATTAACACCTTAACCTAATTCATGCAACTGCAAAAATTTCCTTCGACAGGCTAGCACAACTAGTTCAATCAAGCATATCAAGTGAAACAGATATTTGTTATAGCAAAGATGATTCACAGCATGATAAAACTGAACTAGAATACAAAGTACCAAATATTCAAAAACCAAAACAAAACGATAAGCAGAAATATTCAAGAACTAGAAAACATAAAATTATAAAAACATTATTCAAACTTCACTTAAATTTTTCAGAAAATAGGGCCAGACATCCCTCTGGGTAGATYAGTAGGCAGGGTTTTCCTTGCATTGCTCTAGGGGTCCCAAYATYGTCATCATTCTCTTCATCATTAGATTTTGGCAGCAGCTCAGTAGGAAAAGTTGGATGGCGCCTATGTTCGTTACCTTCAATACCTTAGTCATATTCACCCAGTCCACAACATCCCTTTTTTCCACATAGGCCTAGAACTTGGCTATTTGCTCCTTCGATTGATTCTAGGATTGCTGTAGTGTCATTACATCTCCATAACTAACTTCATCATCATCATCCTTTGTCTCATTTTCTTCTCCCTTTTCRTACTCATCTTCTRATTCAGATCTTTTTTTGATTCTTTTTCAGCCTCCTTTTCATCTTCTAATTCCTTAGTGTCCGATTCTTCCTCCAGCATCAACTCAGCAATAGTAGCCTTTCAGTGTCCGATTCTTCCTCCAGCATCAACTCAGCAATAGTAGCCTTTCTCTTCCTTGTGTTGAGGGCAGATGCCTTCCCTATTTTCTTACAGATCCTTGCTATGGCCTGCTCATGGATAGGCCTGTGTTTTTTACTATCTCTTCATCTGGGTTTATCAAGACTACCATTTGTTGGCATAATACAGTTATGAAGGACGGAAAGAAAAGTTTTCCTTGCCTTTTTTCAGCACAAGCACATATCTCAGCATAGATAATCGAGCCAATATTAATAAATTTCCTAGTAAGAATTGAATATGGAAGCATCATATGTTCATGCAAGATTGTATAATCATGGGTAGTAGGACTGAGGTGAGATTTAAGGAAATAATACTAGATTTTTTCCAAAGGGATAAGTGAGGACCTCAGAATCGTCCTTTCTCTAGTAGCTGATACCACTTTGTTCCCTCCACTATCAGGGTTATCAAGATTTCTTTGTGTAATACTCGAGATTTCTTTTTATTAATTTTTATTTGATTGTGTGRAATTGTGTGCCAACTAGGATTGGATAATTCTCTATGTGGTTATGTTTTTAAAACATACGTTTAATAAGTATGGAATTATCGTGTTTGTCGGATTAAGGTCCTTGGTTGGGTAAAGGCTCGACTTGTTAGGCTTATTCGTTTTCATTCGAAAAACTAGATTTTTATCTAAAGTGAGGCCCGTTAAATTTAATTTAATGAATTGGATTAGTTACGGATGGGAAGGCCCGAAAAATTTGGGTTAGGGCCTAAGTTAAAAAATAAATAAATAAACCCTAAACCATCTTCATCTTCCTCCCCATTGCCGCTGCCGCCCTCACACCCAGAAAAAAATCGGCAGGTCGCTCGCTGCATCAGATTTCGAAGCTGCTAACTACACGATCGGACGCATCTCGACTGGAGTTTTCCTAGCTGCCCAAACTATCTTCCTCTGCCCTCGATCCTTGCTWGCTCGCGCTTAGATCAATCAGTCTGAAGTCGACGCTGGCGTGAAGCCCCCAGATCCGTGCGTCTTGGCCGCCACTCGAATGTCCTGCCGCGCAGCCTACCWTTTTGTCTTGCCTCCCGCCGGTCGTCGCTCAGCCAGATTTGCATTCATCTTCTTCTTTTTCTTCTCTGCTCGATCGATTTGCTAGCAAAAAATGCCGAGCGACCAATCCAGATCTTCCTCACATGCCGCCGCTGTTATTGCTACAGCGAGTTTTTGTTGCCAGTGTTGGCGAAAGCAACGGCCGTCTCCCTCGTTGGTGCTYAGTGATGCAGCCAAGAGGTTGCTGCCAGTGGTCGAGTGATTGTCCATCAGCTGAGTTTTAGGCCAAGAACAAGGGACAATATCAAGGCCCAAGTGGCAGCGCCAGACCAGCGGGCGCCCAGACGCCCAGAAGCCATGATGCTGGCGCGCGCGCCACTTGAGCGCACGCCCGAGAACTCAAAACCATTTCCCGAGACACTTCGACTTTGTGGACTTAAAAGGTGAAAATATTATTAATTAATATTGAAATTTATGACCTATGAAATTATATCCTAAAGTAAAATTATGGGAGAACATAAATTAAGTTTAATACCTGAACGAAGGAGTTGAAATTGTAACCGTAAAAAGATGTGATAATTGGTAATGTGGGGACTAAGTATGGATTAATATTTGGCAATTGACATTGTTAGAATAAACCCTGAATATCTAAGTTGGGACARTAGTACTAAATAGACTTTCTTGCTGTAATCACAAATAGGTCGTTTCGAGTGCCTTGACATTGAGAACAGTCGAGGGATTTCATTTCGTGACTTAAATAAGAAAATTTAACGTAAAGGACTTCGGGTAAATAAACTCTCACATTCTCATTAACGTATATGTGTTATTGTTATCTGAGTTCTATGTAAGTAAATTCTCCCATTCAATTAATGCATATGAATAGAGGTATCTGAATTCTTTAGGTRGATTAATATGTTGTATATGAGTTCTAAGTAAGTAAACTCTCACATTCTCATTAACGTATATATGTTGTTGTTATTGAATTTGAGTTCTGTGTAAGTAATCCTCATATCTTATTAACGTTATGAATGAATGTAATTGAACTCTTCTAGTTGCTCTAATATGTTGTATATGGGACTGTATGATGATGTGAGTAAATTGTGTGGAATGTTACATGTGTTCATATCCTGTATTACTTTTATGTTGAATGATATGTTATCATGTTTCATATCTTGTACTGTTTGTCGAATATGTTATATACGGTTGTATGCATTTCATGTCATGAGCATGTAGTTAGAATTCTACATCACTTCTGACATGAGCCATTCACACATTTAGAAAGTGAATGGTTTAGAAATGGAATTTTAAAGGAAAATGTTAAAGTTTTCGTAAAGGAGAGTGAACCTAGCCGTAAAAGATATGAGTGGAAAATGGGGCATGGGGGACCGGCGCACCCAACCCTACCACCTCTTGAAGGGTAGGTAAGAATGGAATGTTCACCTTCTTGGAAGTGAAAGTATGGAAGGAAAACCTTTTTTTTTTTTTTTTTTGAAAAAGGAATGTTAAGCGCTTAGCGGTTCTACTGGTAGGAATGGAATCAGGTTCCAAATAAGAATGGCCCACTGCAAGCTTAGTGGCTAGGTATTACACTCAGTGAGCTCACAAATGAAAGGAAATTGAATGTTTTACTGTAAGTAAACTTTAGAGGAAAGGTTTTGTAACGAGTTTTCGAAAAGGGAGTGTTTTGGAAAGTTTTCATTTAAAAGGCAAAATTTTATAATTACGTGACATGTAGGACATGTTTATGCATTCATGCATGAGGTTTATTTACTAGGCTTTTTAGCTCATTCCTTTCTTTTATTTTTATTTCAGATGATGTGTAACCAGATGGGGCGAGGAGGTCGCTTGTTGTCAAGCCAAGATACCCTGAAGTTAATGTAAATGAATGTTATAGATTAAGATGGTTGTATTAAGTATTTATTATTTGGTTTAAATTCTTTTGAGCTCCTGCAAATTCGTGTCAGTGAGTAAATGGTGACATTCCCGGGTTAGGATAAAGGTTCCTAATCTGGGGGTGTTACACTTTGTTTAGGTCATCGTCAACTTCAAGGACCATCTTCTCGTGTTTAGATTTCCCACCAAGGAGCTCCTATGCCTTGTTAATGGTCTTTGACCACTTTATTGTTACTCCTCTTACCGTGACAGTTCTTTCTTTTAGATCKCCCAAACTAACATAAAATTCCCTTACCAAGTTTCAAGGAAAGGTCTTTTGGATATTGTGCGAATTCCTCCCATTTGTGATGAGAGGTGCCTTTCTTGACACTCTCAATAATTTCCATAGCATCTTTGGTAAAGATGAAACCTTTTCCCATCAGCCAAGTTTTCTTCTTGAAGACATCATCAAACCTCTTCTCWACTTGTCAGTTACGAGTCTTGGTAGATAGGATAGTTTCTTTTCGGATGGTAGGAAATTTGCACACCATTGTGAGGTTCTTATATTTTGTTGTAGGTCATCTTCTTTCTTTTAGTCATTTTTGCTATGAAGATTCTTTCCGGTCTAATCTTTTATTCAAGCTCAACTGCTGCCTTTTGATTAGACATGACGGTTCAATACCYAAAGTTTCCTCTTTTTGCTATTTTCATTATAGCTTTTGAGTTCCAAGAATGACAACGGCTAGATAGAAGTCCAATCTAGGCTTTCCTTTCTAATGATAAATGGAGTGTTGCCACCTATCAGCTTTTCTGCTGAATCAAACAATGCTTGGTAATGTGGCAATTCCCTGGCCTTTCATCTCTTTTTTGTCTTTTATAGATTTCCCTTTTTTCCTACAAAGATCATTAAAGTGGTGTAGTTGAATTCTASCCTTCAAAAGTTAGTGAAATTAAGGGTGAGTAAGAATAAAAACAAAATAAATTAACAAAAACCAGTTCATTGGGATGAAGTTAGGGAGAGAAATGATGTTGGGTCCTCAGATAGTGCAACACACCATTGAGGCAGTTGAAAAGATTTGTCAACGAATGAAAACTGCTCAGAGTAGACAGAAAAGTTATGTGGATAGGAGAAGGAAACAATTGGAATTTGGAATTGGGGACAAAGTCTTTCTAAAGGTGCACCTATGAAGGGGACTATGAGATTTGGGAAGAAGAGGAAGTTGAGCCCTCGATTCGTTAGACCCTTTGAGATCCTCGAAAGGGTGGGTGACTTAACCTATTGGGTTACTTTGCCACCAACCCTATTAGGCGTACATAATGTGTTTCATGTTTCCATGCTAAGAAAACTGGTCTTACGAAGTGTTGGATCTTCCTGAGAACTTGTCTTAGGAAGAGATGTTAGTTGAAATATTGGAAAGAGTAGAAAAGGTATTAAGGAGGAAATGCGTGATAAGTACCTGCATTTGTTCGGTGAGTCTTAAATTTTGAGGACAAAATTTATTTTTATAGGGTAGGGTATTGTAATACATAGGACATTATTTTCCTTTCACAAATTTTATATGATCATAAAATGCATATGCCAATTAGAAATTAATAAGTTATCTCTATTATTATTGTTTATTTGTGTGTTTACATAAGATTACAGCCGTTGGTTGCCCACGGTGGACTGCTGCACGCTGCTCCTCGCTGTCTAGACCTTTCTCCCCCTCGCGGGTGCCATTTTGATTTGCACTAGTGTTCGACCAAGAGAACAAGAAGCTGCTCAGCTACAGCTCATGGTGCCTTGCCCCCTGTTGCCATGACCGACCGACTGGTTGTTGCCACTCCTCTATAGTCGCTAGCCGAACAGACTACTGGTGTTCGCCTAGGCACAATGCATTGTCAGTTATGTGTGCACACTGCCTGAGCGCACGCCTCGGGCACAATGCAACTCCTTACACGACACTTAGAATTTGTCAAATTTAAAGGCAAAAACATTGTTATTTGATTTCAAAAATTTAATGACTTATGTAGCTATGTTTTATAGTGATAATAATGGGAGAACATAGATTAGATTTAATACACGATTTAAGATCGAATATATTTAGTATGAGGAATATGTTTTGACTTAGAAATGTATCGTATTTGGTGTTATCATTATCATTGTTGAGAAGAGTAGGAATCCATGAAATGAATTATATCTTTGAGAATGTGATAGTTTTTGATGTAGGAATTAAGTACAGGTTAATACTGGCGAATGACGTTCATAAGATAAGTGTGATGTTTTAAAGTTGAACTGTCATGTTAAATGAATTTTCTTTTTTGTAGTAATAGTTAGGTCATTTTCGGGCACATTGACATTAGGAGCGGTCAAGGGACTCTGCTTTGCAATTAAAGTAGAATTTTAACATTAAGGACTTCAGGTAAGTAAATCCCCCATACTCATTAATTGCATTCCATGTGTGATATATCTTGTGATTATAATTGGATGGTTTTGTGTGATATAACTTGTGATTATATTTGGATTGTTTTATGTGATATGTTTCTACCATTAACATGTTSGGTAGTTTAAGTTTAGATTTATGTAGTTCATGTCGTGGGCATGTAGTTACAGTGCTTTACATCATTTCCTGGCATGAGTCATAATCTTGCATTTAGAAGGTGAAGGTTTTAAGAAATGAAGTTTGGAAAAAGTTATGAGATTTTTATGAGTAAATGATTTTCCAAAAACATTAAAAATTTGAAAAGGGGTGTAAAGCCTAAGCCATGAAAGATGTGAGTGGGAAATGGGGCGTGAGGAACCCGCGCACCCGACCTAACCCTCTTATAGGGTAGGAAGTTAAGTAATGTTCACCTCTTGTGAGGTGAAAATGTAACACCCCCAGATTAGGAATCTTATCCTAACCCGGGAATGTTACGTCATTCCATTTGCAAATAATCAACTATCATTTAAAACTGAACATTTATTCAAAATGAAGACAGCGGAAGCCTTTCTAAACCATTCAAAAATAAAAATCACAAAGAAACTTTAATAATTTAAAACATTCAGAAACATTCATCTTATTTCATAAATAAATTCAAAAACCAGTTCTGGGATATCGTAGCTCGCCCGCAAGCGACCTTCACCCCATCTGGTTACATATCATCTGCAATGAAACAGGAGGGAAAGGAATGAGCTAAAAAGCTCAGTAAGTAACCTCATGCATGAATACATGAACATGTCCTACATATCATGAAACTTTAAGATTTTGCCTTTTTAAATGAAAAACTTTCCGAAACATTCTCTTTTCAAAATTTCTTTACAACCTTCCTTCAAAATTCACTTACTGTAAAAACTTTTCATTTCCTTTCATTCGTGAGCTCACTAGAGTGTAAAGCCTAGCCACATAGCTATGCGGTAGGCCATCTTATTTGGAACCCAATTCCATTCCTACCGGTAGAACCGCAAAGCGGTTAAATTTCATTCTTTTAACTTCATACCTACCCTCAAAGAGGGTAGGGTCGGGTGCGCCGATCCCCCATGCCCCATTTCCCACTCACACCTTTTGTGGCTAGTATTACACTCCTTTTCGAAAACTTTACATTTTCAAAACTTTAACTTTTTTTCTTTAAAATTTCATTTTCTAACCATTCACTTTCTAAACGCGTGAACGGCTCATGCCAAATGTGATCTAGAAATTCTAACTACAAGCTCATGACATGAAACGCATACAACCTTATGTAATATAACGTTCAACAATTAACACAGGAYATAAAAACACAATAGCATATTCTTTAACATAAGGTACTACAAGATRCGAACAAATCAACATTCTTCACAATTACACACATCAACATAGAATTTCATGCAAAACATATTAACGCAATTAAAAGCGTTCAATTTCATTCATTTATAATGTTAATGAATGAGAGGATTACTTACCCGAAGTCCTGTACGTAAACGGTTTCTTACTTAAGTTGGAAGTGGACTTCTCCAATCGATCTCAACGTAAGCCCTCGAAATAACCTAGTTGATTACAGAAGAGGGTCTACTTAGTTTCAATCGTTTCAACTTAAGTATTATGCGGTTAATCCAACAATGTCCTTTATAAGTTTATAAATCCCATTTCGTTCTCATAATATTGCATATTACGTTTTAAGGGTACAATCCGAATCCTTAGCTCGGGTATAAACTTACCTAACTATGTTCTCCATGAATTCACTTCAAGGTATATTTATTATAAGTTATACAATTTTAATATTAAGTGTTAGCGTTTCACCTTAAAATTCACAATATTCGGATATTGCGGGAGTAGTAATGGATTCCCGAACGTGCGTTTCAAGAGACACGCACAATGGCCCTGGGCATCTGGGCAATCCGAAGCTTGTACGTTAAAGAACCTGACTGTACAGTAAGCGATCCAACGAGTAGAACGGAGTCAAGTCGCTTGCGCTGGTCTGTCTCGAAGCTTTGTTGTCCGTTGAGCAAAGCGCAGCGAGACAGCCTTTTTCTGTCTAGCCGTCTCATACGTCCGGGTCTTTCCCTCGAAGACGAGTCTTCGTTTGTCACGGAAGTCCATTCCGACGACGTTCGTGAGAACGGAAGCGTTCGCATGTACCTGCACCTAGCGACCGACGCTGCCAAAGATGAACGGCAGCGGCTAAGTGGCTTTTGCTCCGGATCAACATCCGGCACCGACCCCACGGAACAAAGGTACGGGACCGAACAGGTGGCCCGGTCAGGACCCCACCGGTTCTCGGGTCCGCCACCGGTCACGGGGTCGTGTGATCGCGGGTGCGCGGTCTACGGGGTCCGGGTCGGCGGCTCCGCGGCTACGAGTCGCCGCGGTTAC